>VMDO01017032.1:0-46079 GCA_007922755.1 Pedetes capensis | reverse complement strand
CTCCTCCTCCTCCTTCTCCTCCTCCTCCTCCTCCTCCTCTTCTTCTTCTTCTTCTTCTTCTTCTTCTTCTTCTTCTTCTTCTTCTTCTTCTTCTTCTTCTTCCTCCTCCTCCTCCTCCTCTTCTTCTTCTTCTTTTTTGGTGGTACTGGGGGTTGAACCCAGGGCCTTGCGCTTGCATGCTCTGCAAGTGCTGGACCACTGAGCTGCACCCCCCGCCCATTTCTTTTACTTTTTGAGACAGGGTCTTGCTAAGTTATGCAGACTGCCCCTGGTCTCGAACTTGCAATCCTCCTGCCTCTGCTTCCGGAGTCTCTGGGATTATAGGTTTACGCTACCATGCCAGGCTTCCTCATAGGGTTTTCAATGACTGAAAAAGAATTAGTATTCAGAATACTCAAAGGAACTAAAAAAAAAAAAATCTTAATAAAACAAAATAAATAATCCAATTCAAAATGGTTAAATAATCTGAATAGACACTGCTTCAAAGAAGAAATACAAATGGCCAAAAAATAAATGAAGAAATACTCTGTGTCATGAGCCATTAGGAAAATGCAAGTCAAAACCAAAATGAGATATCATCTGACCCCAGCTGGAATGACTATGGTCAAAAAGACAAAAAAACAATTATTGACCCCTGGCAAGGATGTGGAGATAAGGGAACTCTTTATGCACTGTTGGTGGAAATAAAAAGAGTAACTGCTATGGCTAACAGTACGTGGTTCCTCAGAACACTGAAATCACCTCAGCATTCCCACTTCCGGGTTGTATCCAAAGAAAGTGATGTCAGCACGTCGGAGGGAGCTGCTCTTTCCTGTCTACCACAGTGCGACTCAGCAGCCAATACGTGTAATCTACCTAGGAGCCCATCAGTGAATGAGCAGATCAAGAAAATGTGCCTATGTGCGCAATGGGCTGGGGTTTAGCTCAGCTGGTAGAGTGCTGCACTGTGCTCTTTGAGGCCCTGGGTTCGATCCCCAGCACCACAAAAATGGGGTAAGGACATGGCAACCCACTCCTGAAGCAATCCTAAAACAATGAGCCATTGAAAAATCCTATGAATAGCAGAGAAGCACTGACATAGTGCCGGGCATGGCACAGTGGTGAGGGGGTGTTTTGTTGTGTTGTACATAGGGTCACTATGAGTCGGGCTCAACAACAACCCCATTAATATGTACAATCATTTCATGTCAACAAAAGATAAAGTAAAAAAGTAGCATACGAAAAATAAACTCTGTGCCATATTACTAATGCAATGCTTAGAGAAAATAGCCTTAGAAGTTTATGCTAGAAAGGAAGAATAAGTCTGAAGTAAATGATGTCAGCTTCCACCTTACGAAGCTAGGAAATGTTCATTCCTCAGAACCACAAAGATAAAAAACGAGAAAGAAGCTAGAAAATGAAAAACAGAATGAATTCACGTAATCAAGGTAAGAGTAGACATCAATGAAACAGAAAAGGGACAAACAGAAAAATCATACAACCAATTATTGTTGCTGTTAGGTGCCATCGAGTCGGTATCCGACTCACAGCGACCCTCATAGGGTTTTCAATGGCTGACTATTTCGGGATTGCCTGGGAAGTGGATTGCCAGGTCCTTCTCCCATGTTTGCTGTGCTGGGAATTGAACTCGGGACCTCAGAGACTGCAGTGCAGCACTCTACCAACTGAGCTAAATCCCAGCCATACAACCAATAGTTACTTTAAAAAAGTCTCTATTGAGGTGCAATTAACGTTCAATTAACTGCACATTACAAAGTACGAGCTTGTAACTTCTGACCTGTATGTGCAGCCTCCAGACTCTCCTCACTAGTCTAGTCTTCTGGAGCTGCCATGACAACATGCCAGACACTGGAGAGCTTAAACGGCAGAAACTTACTTCTACTCATTCTGGAGTCCCGAAGGCTGAGATCAAAGTGCGGGTCTGTTTGTTTCCTGGTGAGGACCCTGCCTGGCTTGCAGATGGAGCCTTCTTGCTATGGCCTCCCGTGGCCTTTCCTCAGTACGGGCACGTGGAAGGTAAGAGCGATGCTTTGATGTCTTTCCCAACAAGGGCAAATTCACCATAATTCAAAAGCATCAATTCTTCTTCTGTCTCCCTTATTCCATATCCAGCTTTCACAAGTCTACCACGCCACTGAAAATCCCATGCCGTGAGTCAGGCGCACCTTTGTCTTTAATGTGACATCTTTACTTTTCAACATTTTAAAGAGGTCTCTTGCAACACGTTTCCCATGTAATGCAATCACATCGAGCCTCGAGAGCCTCAAGACCTTATCTCACCTCAACCACTTCCCAGATGCCTCCTCTCTCTCAGACACTCAGGCTTAGGCACTCCATATACCAATATTGTGAGGACACAAACATCTCATTCATAATGGGCATGGTGAATGTGATGACCACACGTAACACCCCTCAAAGTGCCCGCTAACCCTGAGCACGCTGCCCCCATCGGTCTGTCGCCATTTCATTGGTTTATGTTATTATTATCATTTCCTTCTCTCCACTTTCAGTTTATTTGACTCTCAGTTTCCACTTTATTAAGGTTGAGACGTCTGTGTTTCCTATTAAACTTTTTTCTTTGTTTCTGGTATAAACATTTCAAGCTGCCGGGCGTGGTGGCGCACGCCTGAAATCCCAGTGCCTGGGGAGGCAGAGACAGGAGGATTGCAAGTTCGAGACCAGAGGCAGTCTGCACAACTTAGTGAGATCCTGTCCCAGAAAGTAAAAAAATGGGCTGAGGGTGCAACTCAGTGGTCCAGCACTTGCAGAGCATGTAAGCAAGAGGCTCTGGGTTCAACCCCCAGTTCCGCAAAAACAAAAAAACAAAACAAAACATTTCAAGCTATGGAAGATATGGAAGGAGTTGGGGGAGAGGGAGAAGGGACCAGAGAGGCCAATGCACAGTGATGGTGATCGAAGTACACATTATGTGCAAATGTGAAAATGTCACTACAGTGGAACCTGTCACTCTTTACAATGAACATATGCTAAAAAAAAAAGTCATGCAAGCAGGTCCAAACCAATGCATGGAGGTAAACTATGTTGTTGCTGTTGTTAGGTGCCGTCATGCAGGTATCTGACTCACAGCAACCCTACGTACAACAGGTGAAACGCTATTGTCAGTGCTTCTCTGCTGTTCATAGGGTTTTCAATGGTGCATTGATTTTTTGGGAGGGGGTTGCTGGGTCCTTCTCCCAAGCCTACAGCACCTGGTGTTCCCAGGTGGTCTCCCATCCAGGTACTAACCAGGCCCAACCCTGCTTAGCTTCTGAGATCTGATGGGATCAGACGCCACAGGGCTACAGCTTTTACTCCTGTTCTTTTTGCTCCTCTTGAAATGCCACATGAAAGGGAACAGGCACTGCCTGTCTCTCTGAGCCTGCCTTCTTTTGCTTAACACCATGGCCTCTAGTTTCACACATTTTCTTGCGCAACTTTGATCCATCACGTTTTCATTATTTGTTAGTTAAAAACATCTTTCTAGTTTTCTTGATTATTCCTCTTTGGCCCCTGAGTTGATATTTAATTTCCAAACCCTTGGGTCTTTTCTAGATATTTTAGTGTTATTGATGTTTAAGTTAATTTCACTGTGAGCAGAAAGAGTGTTGTGTGTAATTTTAATACTTTAAATTTATCATAGCTAAGTGTTTTTTGGCCCCTTATAGGATCTATCGTGACAAATCACAAAGGCACCATATAAACTTGAAATAAATATGTATTAGATGTTGGTGTTGTTAGGTGCCATTAAGTCAGGGCTGACTCAGAGAGACCCTATGTATAACAGAATGAAACACTCCCGGACACTGTGCCAGGCGCACCATCTTCTTTATGATTAAGCCCATTGTTGCAGACGCTGCGTCAATCCATCTAGTTGAGGGTCCTCCTTTTTTTTGTTGTTGACCTACCACTTTCCCAAACATAATGTCCTTCTCCAGGGATTGGTCCCTGGAGAACAGGGACCAATTTTGGACACCATGTCCAAAATATGTAGGATGCAGTCTAGCCACCCTTGCTTCCAAGGAGCACTCTGGCTGCGCTTTTTCTAGGATGGATCTGTTGGTTCATTTGGCAGTCCATGATATAGTCAATATTTGTCTCCAGCACCATAATTCAAAGGCATCAATTCTTCTCCTATCTCCCTTACTCCATATCCAGCTTTCACAACCATATGATGCAACTGAAAATCTCATTGCATGAGTCAGGCGCGCCTTTGTCTTCAACGTGACATCTTTACTTTTCAACATTTTAAAGAGGTCTCTTGCAACAACTGTTCCCATGCAGTAGTCTTTTAATTTCTTGACTCTGTTTCCATGGGTGTTGGTTGCAGAACTAAGTAAAATAAAATCTGAGACAACCTCCATCTTTTCTCCATTTATCATGAAGTTTCGTACTGACCCAGTTGTAAGGATTTTTGTTTTGTTGATGTTGGGTGCAATCCGTACTGAAGGCTGTGTTCTTTGATCTTCATCAGTCAATGTTTCAAATCCTCTTCCCTTTTAGCAGGTAGAGTTGTGTCATCTGCATAATGCAGATTATTAATGAGTCTTCCTCCAATCCTGATGCCAAGTTCTTTATTAAGTCTGGCATCTTGCCTTATTTTCTCAGCACAGAGATTGAAGAGGCACGGTGGAAGGATATAGCCCTGACACACACCTTTCTTCACTTTAAGCCAAGCAGTGTTTCCTGTTCTGTTCAAATGACTGCCTCCTGGTCCATGTACAGGTTCTTCATGAGTACAGTTAGGTGCTCTGGTGTTCCCATTCTTCTCAGCGTCATCCGTAATTTGTATACACAGTGAATACTGCCACACCCTACTGCTAAATAATTCCTGCTACATCATAATGCTCTCCACTAAAATCATATTTTTGTCTTGAGGCTTAAGTTGTTGTAGTCACCACAGGAGTCCCCTGGTCAGCCCTGTCCTGCGAGGTCACTGTTCCTCCTTTTACTGCCCGTCTGTACAGACTTGGAAGTTTGAGGCATGATGCTTCCAAACATCACACCTTGCACGTATTCGTTTTTAATTTCAGTTTGCCTAATTCCCCCAAAACCCTTATAAGAATCTTGATGAGAATTTCATTGAATGCATGGATTAAAGTGGGACAATTGACATTATAAAGATATCAAGACTTTCCGTAAATGAGCATTATAAATCTTTCTGTTTATTTAGATGGTCCTCCCTCCTTCTCCTTCTTTTATTTTTTTTAAATGAATTTCTTTTCCATCCTGGAGGTTGAACCCAGGGCTTGCACGTGCCAGGCAAGCACGCCACCACTGAGCCACACCCCCATCCCTTTTTTAAAACTTTTGAGTCAGGGCTTCACTAATGCTGTAGGTTGCCTCTGGCCTCAACCCGTCCTCCCGCCTCAGTCTTTCAAGGGGCTAGGATTACAGGCATGCGCTTCATGCCTGGCTATTTAGGTGTTCTTTTTGTCCTTCAATAACTTTTTCTTTTTTTGCTAAGGTAGCAGATTTTATTTTCTTCTTTTATCAATTTATTTTTATTGGTGATTTTTAACGTACAACTTAATGGGTCTCACATATGCATTTCATTGTACATTGCTCATGTTCCCCTCTCCCTGGCCCTCCCATGACCCCCCCACAATGACATTTTATTCTTTTCTCCACTAATAAACTTTTACATCTCAAGATTTTGTTCCTTTTGTTTTTATATGAGAAGCTTTGGGGCTGTTTTATTAATTCGAATAATATCTTGATGAAATAAAATATATGGCAATCATGTCAATTATTTTCCTTTTTAATTTTGATTATTTTTCTTATCTTACTCCACTAGATTGAAATAGACCTGACTTGTTCCAGATTTTAAAAAGAAAGCTCGAAACCAATATCCTCAAGCATGATATTTGCTGTAAATATTTATAGATGATATATACCAAGTTAGAGAAATTCTTTCCTATTCATGATTTACTCAGAGCTTTTATTAAGAATGTGATTAAAACTTTTAAATGCATTACCATACATCAATTTTAATAATTGTATGGTTTTTATGTGATGAATTATAGCATATGGTGCTAATGCATCCTTTAAAAAAATCCAATATGGTATGAGTAGTTTTTTTTTCCTAACTGAATTGCTACATTTAAATTGTTAATATTTTGAATGATTTTAAAAATATCTATGCTCATAAATTGTATTGACCTATAATTATCCTTTCTTATGCTGTCCTTGCCTGGCTTGGGATCAAAATTCGACTTGAGTTCTTTGATTTTTTATTGTCTGGAAAATTCTTTATGAATTGGAACTATCTGTTCATTGACTGCTTGGTAGAAGTCACCCATAAAACCACCCATGCCTTTTTTAAAAATTGAAAACACAGCATGGGTGGACTTTCAAATACTAATCCCATTTCTTTAATGGTTATAGGTCTATTTAGGTTTGCCATTTCTTTCTGGGTCATTTTTTTAAGTTATAATTTTCCAGGAGTATTTCCAGTTTGATTAGGTTTTCACATTTATCAGTACCCATTTATTTGTAGAGTTCTCCGATCTTTAATGTCTTTCCTATGAAATTTATCATGCATTCAATGTTGTATGTGAATGTTTTAAAGTAAGGAAAAACATAAAACATTCATCTGTCTGACCTCTGGGTGAAAACCAGATCCCAATAATGATTTGGAAGCCCTCATGTTCTTACCCTGATCTTAGCTGCTGATTTCCTCTCCTCAGAGTTATCATCGTCTTCAATCCGTGTCTTAAGGTCCAAGAATGCACGCATGCACATTATATCATTTAACTTAACATATGAGTATGCAGAACATGTTAGCTTCCTGAGGAAAGCCACGCTGGAGGCTGGAGGCCCCAGGGAAGGTGAGTGAGCAGAGTTGGGGCTCAACCTCCCTGGCCTTGGCTTCTTGGCTTCTGTGTCTGAGCCTTGCCTCGAACCCCAAGAACCGCCCTGCGCAAAGCTGGAGCCTGAGGTGCACCACCATTGGGGCAGCTGCCAAGGCTGCCGGGCAACCCAGCTGCCACTGGGGCAGAGGACCACAGCAGGGCAACAGGCTTCTGTGGCTCGCCACCCCTCCCTCCAGCTCTCAGGACGTGGTGGGATGGGGTGCGGGCCCTCAGCTGGCCTGAGATTAAGGCAGTGGAGAGGTGGTGGGGAGCCAGCTCATCAGCACACAGCCTGGTCAGGCCACAGGGGAGAGTCCTGGTCCCATGCTTGGTGCTTGGATTACAGAGGGGAGAGGCTCTGGGTAACCTCCACATGCCCATTTCTTGGGGTATGCTCCATTCAGAGCAGGGTAACTGTGCTAAGTTATGCAAGCTGCCTCTGGAAATTGTGATCCTCCTGCCTCGGCCTTCCGAGTCACTGAGATAACAGGCGTGCATCACCACACCAGGCTGTTGCCTTTTCTAATCCTACCCACTTCCCTCCCACTCTTCCCACACCTGCAACTACCCATCTGTCCTCCGTTTCTACAACTTTGTCATCTAAAAATATTGTTGTTGTTAAGTGCCATTGAGTTGTGTCCACCTCATATCGACCCTTAAAGGGTTTTTAATGGCTGATTGTTTCGGGATTTCCTCGGGAGTGGGTTGCCATGCCCTTCTCCCGTTTTTGTGGTGCTGGGAATTGAACTCGGGACCTCAGAGACTGCAGAGCGGTGCTCTACCAATTGAGCTAAATCCCAGCCCTAAAAATATTACGTAAGTGGAATCATACAGTGTCCACATATGCAATGATTGCTCTCCAGCCTTGGGAGGACCAAATCCCCCCTCCCCACATCAGAGGTCCTGGGTCCTGAGTCAATCTCCTTGGAGGTCAGCTCTCAACATGGCAGGGCACATCCTCTGAGGCTGCTTGGGGAAGGGTTCACAGGAGGCTGCTTTGGGGATCTTGCCTGTCCAAAGTGGGCTCTGTTTCATTCTGACACGTATACAAGGGTCTCTCTAGCTCTGTCTAGGAAACCATTTTCCTCCCAAGTTTTGAAGGCGGTTCTCCATTGTCTTCTTGATTCCCGTGTTGCTGTTGAGGAACCCTGTAGGTCACTGCCTAGAGAGGCAGTTTGCCCTGGGGCCTATCTAGGCCCACTCGGAGGTCTAAGGCTTGTTCCCCAGGCAGTAACCTTTCCAATACATCTGGGAACCCTTGGCCGACAAGCTTCCAAAGATGACACTAGCATCCAATCTCTTTCCTCAGGCCCCTCAACACCGATTGGCTATTTCCAAACCACCAAACAGCTCCTGATTGGACCGTTCAGGAACCACCCCTATTGGTCACTTTACAAACCTAAATTTGCATATCCCCCCTGATTGGCCAAAACCTGTATGGGGTGACTGCCTCTGATTGGTCCCTGGCTAGCCCCTGGGGAGTGTATAAGGGCGGTACACAGAGCAGTCTGGGTCCATTCCACCAACCAGGATAGATGAAACAATAAAGAGCTGTTGGAGCAGAGCACTTGGAGTCAGCATCTTCACTGGGAAGAAAGAAGCAAGGAGCCACCATGGGCATAAACCTCCTTTACAGGCAGAGAGGTTCTCTGGTGCTCGGCTCCCCCTCACCAAACTACAGGTCTTCGGTGACTGGTTCCCACTCATGGCTGGAACAAGTCCAGTGGCAAGGCGACGCCCCACAGATGCCAAAGCTACCTAGCTGTTCCACCTCTGCTGTCACCTGAAGATTATCTTTTAAACCACATATAATTTTAAAGTGTGTTCAAAATGTTTTAAAATATATGTCATTTTAATTGCATTTTATTGGGATCATTACTGATTCACATGCAGTTGTAAGAAATAATCCAGAGAGATCTCGTGTACCTTTTACCCAATTTCCCTCAGTGCAAACATTCTGTAAAACTATAGCACAACTCCATACCCAGCGGCTTTAATCCACGGCTCTGATTTGGGTCTCCATGGTTTCATGTGGACTCATGTGTACGCACGCACACACACATGCATCAAGTTCCACGATTTTCCTCCCTTTGTGGGTTCATGTATCCAGCTACACAGTCCAGACATCAATCATTCCTATGCCACAAAGAGCTCATGTTCTTTTCTTTTCCTCCTCCTCCTCCTCCTCCTCCTTCTTTTTCTTCTTCCTCTTCCTCTTCTCCTCCTCCTCCTCCTCTTCTTCCTCCTCCTCTTCTTTCTTTTTGAGTACTTGGGGGTTGAACCCATGGCCTTGTACATACTTTGCAAGTGCTCTACTACTGAGCTGCACCCCAGCCCCCTTTTTATTTCTTATCTTGAGGCAGACTCTTGCTAAGTTACACAAGCTGCTTCTGGAAATTGTGATCCTCCTGCCTGGGCCTCCCGAGTCACTGAGATAACAGATGTGGGCCACTGCACCAGGCTGCTGTCTTTTCTAATCATACCCACCTCCCTCCCACCTTTCCTATGCCTTTCCTCCATTTCTAAAACTTTTTCATCTAAAAATGTTATATAAAGGGAATCACACTGTGTTATTTATTGGGATCAGCTTTTTTTACTCCGCACAAATCCCTGAAGATTAACCTAAACTGTTGCCTATACCAATAGTATGATCCGTTTCACTGCTGAGTAGTATTCTATGGTGTGGGTATAGTACAGTTTGTTTAACAATTCTACATGCATGCATTTTTAATTTGTGTTTTTATTATATTGCAATAGAATGTTCACCAAATAGATTCTGTTTCATGGTACTACCTTGTTTATTTTTCACCATGCTGATATTTGATTTACCCGTGTCATATACATCAATTGTCACGCATATTCTACTTCTCCTTAGGAAGAACTTCCTGCCACTTGGAGACACAGGATTCTACTGTCTGTATTTTTCCTTGTTTTATTTGTTAATTGTGTTGTTTCAATCTTTTTGATGCTTAAAATGCTTTTGCTGTTTAGATTTAGTGAGAAATCTCTGTGCCAACTTTCCAGAGTGATGGTGGATTGGTTACCTTCTCCTGGAAGCTCTATTAACTTCGGCATTTTGAAAGGCAGAGATTTATTATGTACATACAAAATAACCTGCTGACGATCTGGCGTGTTCATGGAAAGGCAACCCTCCTCATCTCCAGAACTTTCCTTCTGTTTCTGATCTACCACAATGTGGCTTTCCCCCCATTTGTTCCCAGGATTCTGTCCTTCACCTCGCTTTCAGAATGTGTTTTCTTATATTACAGCTATGTCTCATGTTTAGCATTTAAAAAATATTTGTATTTGTTATGATTAGTTGCATGTGAATAATTTCTGTGTATATAGAACTTTCTGTTGTCTGTTTTCTGTCTTATCTGAGATTTTGTTAGGGGGATTATTTTCCTTCATTTCTTACTTTCTTTTAAAAGCAAATTCATTCTCTCTCTCTCTCTCTCTCTCTCTCTCTCTCTCTCTGTGTGTGTGTGTGTGTGTGTGTGTGTGTGTGAATTTCATGTGGAAGAGTCAGAACTAAGTCCAAAGGGACAATAGAGGGAGGGGTCATTGGGAACAGAAGGAAAATTGGTGGATTGAGCAGCCAGCTTGAGAGGAGCCGTCACCTTGAGCTCAGGGTCAGCAGCTCAAGACATCTAGAGGGAAGGACCACCTGGGAATCAGTCCCTCCCTTCACTGTCTCCATCTTGTTGATCTCCTTCTGGGTCTCCGTATTGGTCCAAATCAACTGCAAACTAGCAGGCTGAGGAGTCAGGCAGAGCACAGGTGTCCAGCACTGCTGGTTGTGCAGTCATTCTTCTGAATTTTCCTGGCCATCTTGACACTAAATGATATAAACGTACAGCCATTATTTGATTTATGAGCCGTGTGTAACATTTGCTGGCCTCCTGGACTAAGATGATGACAAACCTTTGCTGACTCCCCTTTGCCTTTCTCACTCCCTGGCTGCTGACTTACGCTATTTTTTTCCACACTTCCACAGCTTGGTGTGTTTATTGGCTGCTCCATAACCATCATTTCTATAGTGTTAAACTTGGTGCTCATTTGTGAGCTTTCATAAAAGTCTCACCATCAGTTCATTTACTACAGCTTCTCCATAAAATCTCTTAGATGGCTGGTGCTTGTCTTTTCATGTGTTTTCAAAAAGTTTCTGGGAGTTCTTACATGTGAGGAAAGAGCTATCTCTTTACTTCACACTTGGCTAATTATTCATTTGTTTATTTATTTGTTTATTTTTGTGGCACTGGAGGGTTAAAGCCAGGGACTTGCATGCACTTTGCAAGTTCTTTAACGCTAAGCTCCCCCTCCCATGGACAGCCCTTTTTTGATTTTGAGACGTGCTCTTGCTAAGTTATTCAGGCTGCCTCTGGCCTTGAACTTCTGATCCTCTGCCTCCACTTCCTGAGTCAGTGGCATTACAGACTTGCATCATGCCACCTAGCTATACTTGGAAAATAATTTAGCTGGGTATAAAATTAGTCATGGCCTGCAGCAGTAGCCCTGTGGCATCTGATCCTGTCAGATCTCAGAAACTAAGCAGGGTTGGGCCTGGTTAATACTTGGATGGGAGACTGCCTGGGAACACCAGGTGCTGCAGGCTTGGGAAAAGGATCTGGCAACCCACTCCCAAATATCAATCCACCATTGAAAACCCTATGAACAGCAGAGAAGCACTGACAACAGTGTTTCGCCTGTTGTAGGTAGGGTCGCTATGAGTCAGATACCAACTTGATAGCATCTAACAACAATAACAACAAAATTAGTCAGTGACATTTTATTTCATTGACGTTTATTAATATCATTCCACAATCTTCTGACATTGAAACCTGCTACAAAAAAGCACTAAGACCTCTCAATGTTGTCCTGTAATATTGACTGAATTTGAGGGGAGGGGATATGGAGTCTCACAATATTATTTCTTCTATATTTTGAATCCAGTAATATCATTCTCTCTTCTTTTATGACTAACACATGTGTGCACACACACTTACAATTTGAGTGTCTATATAATATTTGAAATTTTCTTTGACTTTTATAGCCACCACATTTTTTATACTTGAGAACTTAAATTATTTCATTTTTCCCAAGTTTTTCATGGTTACTTTTCTCCTGGCTATGACTATTCAGCCTTATGATTTATCCAATACACCTCCTCTGCGATGGTCTTAGTGCCCTTTGTCATATTTCTATAAAGTCTAGCAACTAATTTTTATCTCCTTCTTCTGTTTTATGATTGCCACCAGGATATCTGATGCTTTGGCATTTAAGGCCGTGGTGACTCACTATAACTTTAAAAAACAAGAGGATCTTGGAATCCGTGTGATAATATTTTTCTCTGTTTTCCCATCTACTCTATGGTTTGTCCTAGAAGAGAGACTGTTTTTACGCACCTTTGCAGCACCCACTGGCTTGGGAGACTTGAGGCAGTCCAATCCCCCATGTGTTGTCCACATGAACAGCTGTGGGTGCTGCCTCAGAGCACCTGCCACGCTCACATCGAGCTCACATCGGCTGCGCTCCCTGGGTTGCGGAGGGGCCTGGCATCCTTTACCCATGATGGCGCCCTCTTAGCGTTTGGATTTGGTAAATACCCTGAGGTCCAGGTCACTACTGTACCTCACTACATGCGGTTATTGCTTCCACTCCTTCTTCTTCCTACCTGCTTGTCCCCTCTGAGTCTGCAGAGGGTGGCAGCACCCTGACGTGGTGATTTGCACTCAGGAAGTTTGTAGAGCATTTCTGTGGCTCTCAGGCCTCCGGAACCATCTGAGCACGGTCTCATGGAACTGGGGAGTCAGAGAGGAGAACACAGGGTGCTCTTCTCCTGCTGCTCTGGGCTCTGAGCATGCAACAGAGGAGAAACCCGAAACACGTCTCCTATGGAAGCTTCCATTGCTCAGAATGTTAGGTGGCAAGAGGCAGAGATCCTGGGGCTGGGGTGGCAATGCTGCGTGGGACCCTGCATCCGGGTGCTCCATCTGGTGCGGCTGATCCTCAGGAGGCCAGATGAAGGCACTGAGGCCCTGCTAGGCTCTGGGCGAGGGTCCCCACGGGGGTGTAGGTCACAGGTTGGTCCTCACGGTCACACTGTTGGGAGGCAAGGAAGCTTAGGGAGTGGGGCTTCATGGGAGGCCCCTGTGTCACTAGGGGGTGCACAGGACCCTGGCCACCTCCCAGAGTTGCTTCTTACCTCGAGGTGACCTTTGGTTAAAACACTTGCTCCACCCCTGCTGTCTGTCGCTGACCCCACAACCCCGGCACTGCAGGTGCCCTGCCTTTGAGCCTCCTGAACTGTGGGCTGAGCTGACCTTTCTCCTCAGCACGTAAGCTGCCTCAGGCGTTCCGTTGTAGCGTCATGGTGCTGACTGATCTAAGCACAGGCTCACAATATTATTTCTTCTATATTTTGAATCCAGTAATATCATTCCCTCTTCTTTTATGACTAACACATGCGCGCACACACACATTTACAATTTGAGTGTCCGTATAATATTTGAAATTTTCTTTGTCTTTTATAGTGATCACAACTTTTTTTATACTTGAGAAGTTAAATTATTTCATTCTCCCCAAGTTTTCCATGCTTACTTTTCTCCTGGCTATGACTATTCAGCCTTATGATTTATCCAATACAGCACAGGCCAATACCATACAGCCTTATGATTTATTCAATACAGGCACAGGCCTGAAGGAGGTGTGGGGGTGGAGTCTGAGGCCCTGGCAGGGAGGTGGACAATGAAGAGATCTTGGGGGTGGGGGTCTCTGCATAGAGGGAGGCGGGGTGAGTGGGATGGGTTCAGGAGTGGGAGGAGGCACCAGCAGGGGGGTGATGGGACCTGAGACCTTGGAGGGTCCAGGCCCACCGTGGAACTCTGGCTGTCACTCCAAGGAGGGGAGCCACCTCAGGCTTAAGCGGAGGAGTGACCCATTCCAAGTGAGGCTCACAGGCTCCTCTGGTTCCTAGGGGGCCTTCAACCTTTGAGGAGACGGAGGCTGGGTGGAGGGGCCCTGGCTGGGGTCAGAGCAGGGTGGGGGTGGGGCTGACACTCTTGTCAAATGCCTAGGAAGAATGTTGCCGGGAAGAGACCTGGACGTCATGACCGGTGCGGGGGGACTTTAGTCCCTAGGGAACAAAGCCACGGGAGGGCGGGCAGAGTCCCGCTCCCTGTGCCCAGGGCAAGGAAGGCGCCTGGGAGATGAATCCACTCATTTCCACAGTGAGGTGCCCACTTGCCCATGGATGGCGGCTGATGTGAAATCATAAAACGGCCCATTTGGCTTTATTTTCCTGTAACCTTGGACGCTGCAAAACTCTGAGCAACTGGCCTGAAATTTAACTGAACGTCAGCAAAGCGTCTGGCTCCGCGGACTTCACGGACCGCACGCGTCTGCGCTTGGCTCTTCCTCGCACGGAGCTGCGAGGCGGGTCCTGCGAGGCAAGGGCTCAGGAGGCACCAGGGCGGCCGCTCCAGCTTCCTCTCCTGCCTGTAAGGGGATAGAGAAGCCCCCGCCCATTCCTGGTCACACTGGGGCACGTGGTGAAGTTGGGCGTGATGGTTCTTTTACCTAAGCCATGCAACACCTTCCTAAATGGCTCCACCATGTCCCTCTACAGAGGGACAGGCCGCCTAGAGCTGTGCCCCCATTGGAGGCAGTGCTGCCTGCGTGGGTTTGCCCTGGCTCCAGATCATGGCCGCATCTTGGTGCTCTGAGCCTTTCCTGGAGCAGGTGCAGCCTGCCCTCTGTTCAAGGGAGGAGGGGCTCCTGGCAAAACTTCCTGTGCGCATCAATGACTAGGAGGCTACGGAGAGCAGCTGGGACTTGAGGAGCAGAAGAGAGAATAGAAAACGGGAACGCTGGGTCTGCTGGCCTGGGCCCGTGTTCCCAGATGCACCCAGGAGGCTGAGGCAGGAGGATTGCAGGTTTGAGGCCAGGTACAGCCTGCATAACTTAGTGAGAACCTGTCTCAATATAAAAAAATAAAAATAAAAAAATGATCTGGGAGTGCAGCTCAGTGGTGAAGCACCTGCAAACCTATGTGAGACCCTGGGCTCAACCACCAAGAACTTCAAAAGAAAGACAGAAAAAGAAAGAGAGAGAGAGAGAGAGAGAGAGAGAGAGAGAGAGAGAGAGAGAGAATACAGGAAGAAAGAAAGGCAGGAAGAAAAATAAAAGGAAGAAAGAAGACAGAAGGAAAGATAAAATTTAATAAATAAATAAATAAATGACTGGAAAATTATCCAGGTTTTGACCAAGGCAAAATCAGTTCACAGGGTCAGGCTGAGCTGGAAAGAGTGGTGACACAGAGGTATGAGGATCCTGGTGTTGCTATAACAAAGCACCCCAAACCCACAGATCGGTGAATTAAACAACCAAATTTGACCCCTCGCTGTTGAGGGCAGAAGTCTGAGGTCAGGGCCGGTGGTCCCTCCTGAGGCTTCTTTCTAGCCTGTCGACCCTGTTCTCTGGTGCCCCCCATTGTCTTCTGTGTCCTCATCTGTCTGTGTAAGGACACAGGTCATGACCTCACGTGGCTTACCCACTTCAGTAAAGACCCTCTCACCACATGGTCTCTTCCGAAAGTCCTAGGATCCAGGATGTGGACACAGAGACCTGGGGGGATGCAGTCAGCCCATAGCAGCACTGTGTCCAGGAGAGTAGCCTCTGTTTACCGCCTCCCTCAGTGGTATCTGCAGCACCCCGGAGCACAGGGTCCTCTTCAGATCCCCCCTGACCGTGGCCGTGACCACAGTGTAGGTCACACAGGCCCTGAGGTCCCCGAGGTGAGGGTCCCGGTCTCTCCTGAGCAGGCCTGGCCAGTGAGGGTGGCTCCATGCTGGCGCTGGGACAGAGTGAGACGGAGAAGGCTGGAGCCCAGCACGGAGGCTCCATCTGCCCTGGGTTTCTGTGCACGGAGCCTTCTGTCCATCGGCTCCTGGTGGCTTTGTTGCTTTTCCAAGATAATTGTGGCTTTGTTTTTAAGGCAACAGCAATCATAGCCAACCTGTACCCAGTGCTAGACTCAGACGAGGTGCTTCTCTGGGTCTTGTGGGGAGAGGGACCCATTTAACCCCATCACTGCCCACAAAGCAGGCCCTAAGGGACCTGAGGCTCAGGGGGGACTGCGTTTGCCCAGCATCCCCAGGGACTGGGTGGCACTGAGACACCACTAAGAGTCCACTGCTGTCTCTCTTCCCTCTCTTACATGGTCCCTTTATCCCTGGAGACAGTCCCCAGGCCCCAGCTGGCACCTGAAGCACCTGATAGTCTCGAGCCCTGAATGGGTGCCGTTCTTCCTAACATGCCTGCCTGGGGTAAAGTTGCATTTATAAATTCAGCACAGTAAATAACAATTACCAATAACAAAATAGAATAATCCTAATGATACACTGTAATAAAAACTATTTACAAATATAAATCATTTATTTCTGCAATTTTCCATTTAAAAAGTGTTTCCTGATGAAGTTGGCCGTGGCTACCTGAAGCTCGGGAAAGCAGAGCTGTGGAGCCGGGTGTGGTGGCACACACCTGTAATCCCAGCGGCTCAGGAGGCAGAGGCAGGAGGATCACAAGTTCAAGACCAGAGGCAGTCTACGTAACTTAGTGAGACCCTGTCTCAAAAAGTAAAAAAAAAAAAAAAAAAAAAAAGGCTGGGGGTGCAGCTTAGTGGTCCAGCACTTGTAAAGCATGCAGATGGGAGGCCCTGGGTTCAAACCCCGGTACCGCAAAAAAAAAAAAAAAACAAAAAAAAACAACCAGAGCTGTGGATGGGCCTCTCATATTTAAACAACCACTGTCTATATCTGTAAAATATGGGGAGAAAAGTCAGGATGTGTGAGGTTGGGCTGCGGAAGAGCCAGGGGGCTGTGGGCAGGGGTCCCAGCCAGGGCCGCCCTACTCCTGTCCCCCAGGGCACACAGCACTCTCTCTCAGCAGTACGTCTCACTGCTTAGGACAGCCCCACAGGGAACCAGCCAAAGGCAAGTCAACACCAAAGTAAGTCGACAAGTTGTGGTGGAGCCGGTGGCAGAAATGAATTAACCATAGATCTGGGAAAACAGAGATTAACCCTGCAACCACGGTGCTGAGTGGGTGGAGCGAGGCACCAAAAGAACACAGGAAATACCTTCCTATTTTTAGGACGCTCAAAAGAGGCAAGCTGGGATTTAGCTCAGTTGGTACAGCGCTGCTCTGCAGTCTCTGAGGTCCCGAGTTCGAGTCCCAGCACCACAAAAAATGGGAGAAGGACGTGGCAACCCATTCCCAAGGCAATCCCAAAACAATCAGCCATTGAAAACCCTATGAGGGTGGCTATGAGTCGGACTTGACTTGATGACACCTAACAACAACAATAACAAAAGAGGCAAAACTGCGCTTCACGGAGCAGGGACCTGGACGTGGGCAGAGGAACTGTAAGGAGAGGCAAGGGCATCACGGCAGGAAAATAAGGACCCAGGCTACCTGCAGAGGTGGGGAGGAGCTGGGGGAGAGGGGTGTTGGGGGCCAGCCTCACCTCCCCACTCCCACCCTCTGAAGCCCTGCCTGGGGGTGGGGAAGGGTCCTCAGGGTCCTCAGCTCTGCTCCTGAGTGCCCAGGCACCGGGCGAGGATCCCCACCCACACCCTCGTGCTGGGGGCTCCCATGGCTCCCGCCTGAGTCACCGTCTGTGTAGTGGGACCGCCTCCCCGCCTGGCTCCCAGGGCGGCTGGGAAGTTGAGGGGTCTCCACATGTGGGTGCAGGGCTAGGCTCAGGGGAGGAGGCTGTGGTTAGCCCTGATGTCCTGGGAGGTGGGCTGAACTGTGCGCCTCAAATGATACCTTCAATGTCCTCACCTGGTGCCCAGGGACGGCTGGTTTAGAAAGAGGTCTCCGCAGATGTCGTCAGGATGAGGCCGCACTGGATTAGAGTGAGTCTGGACCCCAGTGACTGGTGTCTTTGTGAGGACAGGGACGTTTCCCTGTACCCACCCCCCGCCTTTATGCTGGAACACAGAGACCTCCCCCCCACCAAGATCTCTACATTGCTCACCTCCCTGCTAGGGCCTCAGACTCCACCCCGCACCTCCTTCAGGCCTGTGCCTGTACTGGATAAATCATAAGGCTGAATAGTCATAGCCAGGAGAAAAGTAAGCATGGAAAACTTGGGGAAAATGAAATAATTTAAATATCCCTGAAGAAGGTAGAGGCACGGTAAAGGCCATGCGAAGACAGAGGCGGAGGTTGGAGTGATATGGCCACGTGCGGAGGACGCTGGGGCCCTCCCGGGGCTGGAAGAGGCAAGAGGGATCCTCCCCTAGAGCTTCCGGAACCTCAGGCTTCGGGCCTCCAGGCTGAGGGATGAGTTTCTGCGGCTTCCAGCCTCTGGTTTATGATGACGCATTGCAGCCACAGGTGGAAATGAGTACGCTGTCATTTAGCATTGCTTCTATTGGGCAAAAGTTTGCGTTTCTCTTGCTCTGCTGTAACTCCAGCATCTGGAATGTTCTAGCACACAGTAGGTGCTCAATCGGTACCTGTTGCATGAATGGGCAAGTGCCATGGCTCAGCGTTTGTGCCCTGTCATCCTTGGCCAAATCTGTGTCATTGTCCCTCTATTCTAGGTCAATAAATGGCAATGAAGGAGGGCATCGGTCCCTGGCCTAACCAACTCCACTTTCCCTCTCTGGCTCCCTTTTGCCACTTGCACTTGTTCCTCCTGTGTGAGCGTCTCCCACAGTTACCCTGGGGGCTGGGAATGCCAGCATTGACTGACAATGATCTTGATGACAAGGGACTGGAACTGGCCTCAAGCAACAGCGAGCCTCACAGGACAGATGACCCGCCAGATGAGGGCAGGCGCCCCCGATGGCCAGGCTGCACCCAGGAGCAGGAGTGACCACCTCCGTGGGAACCAGGCTGCTCCCCTCAGGTGATAACAATAACAACTTCAGACCACCCTGTAGAACCAGAATACAGGGATCACCGGACCGCTCTGACCCTGCGGCAGATGCTGAGCTACCTGCTCTTCCTGCCCCGCCCCCACTATTCCTCTATTTAAAGCTAAGCCTCGTGTCAGTACCTGCGGACAGGCTAGAGGGCACTGGACCCCTTTATCTGTGCCTCTCTCCAACAGGGCTGTGCTGATTGAACCTCCTTTCTGTGCCTTTCACAACTCCTCTTTAATGGGGTGTGGAGCCAGGGCTTTTTGCCAGAAACACCTGTCATTTAGAATCCTGTCATTCAGAATGCAGAGGCGGGTCCACCCAGTGGAAGGCCATCTCCTTTTGTTGATACTGAAGCCTCCCCTAATGGCTGTGTGCCAGTGTCAAACCCCTTGCCATCTCACTTACTAATTCCACAGTAAGGCAAGGGTGCTGCGGGTGGAGAGACTCGGAAGTCCTGTGCGTTTTGATGCTGGCTGCCCAGGGCCAAGTCTCTCTCCAGGGAGAGGTGATTGCCCAGCCCACCATCAGACAGGAGAGGGCCCACTTCACACCAGGTGCCGAGCCAAGGAGAGTCATTCTTCTCCATCTTTGCCAACACAACACAAGTGTCACCAATCCCTTTGTGGGTTTAATTCTCGTGTCTCTGGTGCCTGCTGAGTTTGAACACCTTCTCCTATGGTTGCTGTTGGCCGTTTATGTAAATGCGTCTGGAACATTTATGAAGCCGTTTAAAACGCCAGGCTGCCTCCTGCAGGCAGAGACCCTGAGCACGGGGAGGCCAGGAGGAAGAGGAGCTTTGCTCCAGGCAGCGGCCAGGCAAAGCGGTGCGCGCGTGTCCAGCGCTCCCACCATGCCAGTCACCTGGCTCGGCTCCCTCTGTGCGTGGGACCAGCCTCCCCCTGGGGCACCGTCCCAAGGCAGGAGTGGCGGCGGGCGAGGCCTCCCTCCAGGAAATCTGCGTTTCAGCAGGGACTTTGCCCCATGCTAAGGAGTTAGAGGACAGATAACCTGCAAGAGTGAGTTTAGCTCAGGAGCCTTTAAAGCCATACCAATGATCAACAAACATGGCAGTACCAGTGGGGCTGATTCTCTCAGATATGCTCACCCCCTCCTCCACCAAACGGCAGACTTGGAGAGGGGAACGTATACACCCATTGCCCCTCCAGGAATCGAGCACAGAGCCAAGCGAGCTGTGCATGCTGGGTGAGTGAATGCACCAAAAAGAGCATGACTCAAGCTGGGCGCGGTGGCGCACGCCTGTAATCCCAGTGGCTTGGGAGGCGGAGGCAGGAGGATCGCAAATTCAAGACCATTGCAGTCTGAGAAACTTAACAAGACCCTGTCTCAAAAATTAAAAAAAAAATGGGCTGGGGGCGCAGCTCAGTGGTCCAGCACTTGCAGAGCATGCAGGTGTGAGGCCCTGGGTTCAATCCCCAGTACTGCAAGAAAAAAAAAAAGAGCATGACTCTGGGCACCCTGCCCCAGGCCATCCCCATTTCCCATCCTGGAGGCAGGTAGCTGGGTTGGGCCAGCCTCCCCTGGGACTGAGTCCATCCTCAGCCACCTCCAAGGTCAACTCCACCAAAATACGGCCCATTTAAGTTTGCTCTGTGCTCCTCACTGTCATCCCTTATTTTACAAGCTAAACCATTCCACGTTACACGGTTTATTTTCCGATTAGTCGCACAGAGCTCATTAAATGGAAGATAGAGTTTTTTCATAAAATGAGTAGAGAAATCTTGGATTATTAATTCCAAAATTAAAATAATAATAATCTTGGTGATGAAAGACATAACTGTTCATAAAACCCATCAAGTGCCCGAGGACAGAGAGATTTCAACTGAGGGCCCAGGGCGCAGGCTCCGTCCCTCAGGGCCTGACCCAGTTGTCTGCTGAGCCCCGGCCATCCTGGGGGAGAAATGCACGGCGGCTGGGGCCTGGCCGGCCTGTGGACACAGAAGGGAACCTGCGGAGTCCAGGTGTGAGTCCGTCCTCACTGGCCCGGGAAAACATTTCCCAGGGTCACAGGCCATGAGTGGGGGCAGTGTTGGGTAACACCTGTGGCCCGCCAGCAGTGTGGAGACGCCATTTTCCCTCCCTGCCAGGTGCTCACTAGTGACCACTAGTGACTACCAATGGAATAAGCAGCATGGCTGATACAGTGTGGCCCCGTGGCCCCCGGGCAGCCAACAGGGGAGCTCCTCCTGGTTGTTCTCAGCCTCCCTGGCCTCTACCAGCCCTGGCCCTGTCTCTGGGCAGTTCGTTCACAGTCCACCCTGCGGTGCACTGTCCATTACAGGGCGCATCTCACCTTCCATCTGACGCGGCTCAGCCCCCTCCAGCTTCCAGACGCAGTGTTCTGCGTGGGCAGGACAGTGGCTGAGCTGTTGATGTCTGCTCTACTTACTGGGCAGCTGGAGCCTCCAGGCTGTCTTGTCCAGCTGCTGGGTGCATTGGCGGACTCTCAGTGGCCCTGGGCAGCCACGGCAGTCCAAGCGCCAGGGCCTCCCTATCTTTGTCCACAAAGATTTGAGCCAGAGTGGAGCATCGTGTTCAGATGGATGGGGTCACCCCTTAGTCATGTGGCGTTGGGCACCTCATCTAGCCTTAGAAGCTTCTGTTTTCCTTTCTGGAAAGTGGGGCCAGACTTCCAGTCACGGCAGGCTGGAAAGGGCAAAGAGTAGTCAGGTGCTTAGCCTGGCTTCAGCCTCCTGGCCCGGCCCCAGCACCGCTGTGTACACGTGTCGCTGCCTCAGGTCCCCAAGGGGAGCCAGAGGTGCAGGCAGGTGGCATCTTGGGGCATTTCCCAGCAGGGGGCATTGGCCACCCCTGGTTTGCACATTTGGATCTTGGGTCTGGCCCAGGGCCCATGGGAGAAGCCTCTTCTCTGCAGCTGATCCGGAGATTGAAGGACCCTGAGTGGCCTTCACAGGGCTTAGCTGCTGCCTCTACCTCCCCTTTCCTGGCTGAGGGGTAGGAGGAGAGAGACAGCACCCTGTCCCCTCCAGGGTTGGAGGTCCATGGCGATGGTGGAAAGGACTTGGGAAAGGTCATTTGTTACAGGTGCTCGGGGCCCCTCTGTCAAGACCCAGGGCAGGGTAAGCCAGTGTGGGTTGAGGAGGGGGAGGTGGGAGGCTCAGTGGGCCAGGCTTCGCCCCTTGGGGCGGGCAGAGCCCTTGACAAGCTGGTGACTGGGAAGCTGTCCTGGTGAGGGCTTGTCCGGAGAAGCTGGGAGGTGCCAGGCTAACAGGAATCCAGGCATCGGTCTGTCTAATTAGGGCCCCGAGCTGGGCTGGCTAATCCCTTAGAAGCACAGGAGCCGCTGTCTACCAGAATAAAAGTGCGAGGTATGGATTGTCCAGAACTGCCGCTTGGCAGGCCTTGCCTCCCTCTGCAGAGCTGAAGGCCAGCCGTGTAGAGAAAGCTGGCCTGCCCCAGCGCGTGCTCCGCGGGGCTCAGTCTTCCCTGTCACCACCTCTGTGACTCATCTATCAGCCTCAAACAACTTCACAGCATAGCCCTGATGGGAGGGCCCACCAGTGGGCAGTGGCGGGAGGGGGCTGGTGGCCCTAAGGTCTGGGGAGAGCAGCCCCGTCCAGGGCTGACCTGGCAGCTCGGGCCGGCCCAGAGGAGAGAAGCCAGGCTCTGTCTGTACTGGACATGGCAGGACTCCCAGACCAGAGGCTCTCTCTGTCCCAGGGCTGGTGGCCTCGGAAGGGCTGGCCCCTGACCTGCAGGTGGTGCCTGGCAGACGGGGCTGGAGTGGGCAGTGGGGCCTCCTGGCTTGGGCTCTGATGAAAGGGCTCAGGTCCTCCCATCCTCACTGGGCAGAACTCCCAGGGGCAAGGAAAGCAGCCTGGGGGTGATGTGTTCACTGCATTGAACACCCACTTCCTTGGGAGCCATGGCCAGCCCACCCCAGGGCAGGCCAGGGAAGCCTATTATGGGTGAAGCCCTGCCTGGGGGGTGGAGCCCTGCCTGGGGGTGGAGCCTTGCCTGGGGGTGGAGCCTTGCCTGGGGGTGGAGCCCTGCCTGGGGGTGACCCTTGCCTGAGGGTGGAGCCCTGCCTGGGGGTGGAGCCTTGCCTCGGGGTGGATCCTTGCCTGGGGGTGGATCCTTGCCTGGGGGTGGAGCCTTGCCTGGGGGTGGAGCCCTGCCTGGGGGTGGAGCCCTGCCTGGGGCCGTCCTCCACTGGGCCACGTCCCTCCCTCCAGCTGAGGCAGGCATTTCTGGGTCTCCTGGGAGGGCAGAGTCACCGCGAGTTAGAGCCCCCACGCTGAAGGAGGCGGCTGTGATATCTGCGAACCACTCACAGCCCTGGAGCTCGGTCTTCTCCTCAGAGAGCTGGACCCACGCCTATCTCTGTCACTGTGAGAACTCACGCAAGGTCCCCTGGAAGGCACGAGCTGCCACCCTGGACCGGGGAGAGTGCTGTCGGCCAGAGCCAGCGCTGAGGGACAGGAGTCCAGCACCCCGGCCCTTCTTAGCCCATTCAGGAGGGCGCTGCTGCTGCTGCAGTCTGGGAGCAAATGGAATGCAGAGCCAGGACTCAACATGTGCTGGGGGTCCACGGCCTTTGGGGTTCTAGGAACCTGAGAAGGGGAGCAGAGGGCTAGGAAGGAGCTCATGTTTGGACGGGAACAGGTGGCCTGAGCTCCTGACATCTCAGACAGGAAGCTGCTGTTCTCACGGCTCTGTGGACTGCCACGTGCTCGGGGTCCACACACCACGAACCTGCGTGGCAGTCAGAGCAGCTCTCCAGGGACCCATGGTGCCTTCCTGGGAACAGCAAAACGGTACAGGGCGGGGGAGGGGGGGGCCCACACGCCCTCCATCAACCATTCAAAGAGGAGGCAAGGGGGAGTCTGT
The DNA here is from genome assembly GCA_007922755.1 of Pedetes capensis. NCBI lineage: Eukaryota > Metazoa > Chordata > Mammalia > Rodentia > Pedetidae > Pedetes > Pedetes capensis. Next base: position 22,423 of record VMDO01017032.1, on the reverse strand, counting down.
GAAGCAGAAATGATGTCTACAGAAGATATTTGAAGCAATTATCCTCTGCCACAAAAGTTAAAACCAGGAAGCCCAGTCCAGAGGCCAAGAGGGCGGGGGCGGCAGGGTGTCCTTGCCAACAGATGTTTGTAGGAGGCTGGATGAGAACTTCACCCTTACCCTCAGGACATCTGTGAGCCGAGCCATGGTTCTGGCCGTCTTCTGTGACGGTCACAGCAGGCACGGGGTGTGAGAGCCTCCGTCACAACCTCTCAGTTTACCTATGTATTTCTGGTCATTGAGTCTCGTCAGTGACGTCCTCACCTTGCTCCCCATCTGGGGTTCCAGCATCATCTCTGAGGGTGATTAGCTGATTCCCGGGCAGGCCAGGGGAGCCTCGGAGGGCCAGGGCTGGAGCTGCGGGGCTGGGGGGCTGGGCGGGTGGGCAGTGGCCCTTGTGAACACCGGGCCATTGCTAAGTCAGGGGCTGCTGGGTAAAGGGAAGGGGAGGAGTCTATGGATTGTTGCCGTAGGGGACTCTGCATTGATTTTGAAGAATAGGCTTCAGCTCTTAGAACTGTTTTAGATTTGCTGAAAATCTTCAAAGATTCATTTCTCATTAGGTGCCATCGAGTCATGTCCAACTCATAGCGACCCTTATAGGGTGTTCAATGGCTAATTGTCTCAGGATTCCCTTGGGAGTGGATTGCCATGTCCTTCTCCCATTTTGGCAGTACTGGGAATCGAACACGGGACCTCAGAGACTGCAGAGCGGTGCTCTACCAATTCCTCTGTACCCCACACCCTGTTTCCCTGTATTGTTATAATTCATAAAGCAGCACCGATCCATTGCCATTCATTAAAATCCACACTCTGTTCAGATTTCCTCTGTTTTTCTCTGCTGTCCTTTCGCTGTCCCAGGATCCCATCCAAGATGCCGTCCCATAGCTAGTGACTACGTCTCCTTAGGGTGTCCTTGGCTGTGACAGTCTCTGGGGCTCTTTGTCCCCCATGACCTGGCAGTCTTGAAGGTGCTGGCCAATCCTTTGCAGAATCCCCTACCCACCAGGGGCATGCCCCGCTGGGGCCGCGCTCACTGGCTGAGGTTGGTTTGCAGGCGCCCCAGCTCTTACCTGGTCTCCCTCTCCACACTGCAAGCCTCGGCACAGAGCAGCCAAGCACGGCGGCCTCGCGACAGGAGTGGGGAGCTACACCCACTGAGGCGGAGCGTGGTCTGCACAGATATGCCCCTTCCCCTCTTTCTTATTTCTTCAATGACTTACTTATATGAGCACCATATTTATTTTATGCTTTTGGTTATAGATTTGTACTCTATTTTGTAGCTCAAAATTCTTCTTTCTTTAGCCTTTGGGAGCTCTCTCAGCTGGCTCCCCTGATCTTCCTACACACCCTCCTTGTGCGTGTGTGCCTGTGTGCACGTTTGTACACGTGTGTGTGGTGCAGGTGTATGTGTGCATGTGTGTGTGCATACGCACATGTGTGTATGAGCGTGTGTGTTTTGGCACTTTCTTGCTCTTGGCTGTACAAGATGTTGTAGGTTCAAATCTCCTGCTCTAGCCCTAGAATCAGCCACCTGTCTAAAGCCTTGGTTCTTTTAATAGAAGGACACCAGAAGCCGGGATCTGGGTGGAAGGCATGCGCCTTGCTTCTGGGGTCTCCCTCGGGGATCATCCCAGTTCATACAACAAGAAAACATGTGTGCATGCAGACGGCCCGGCTAACTGGAGACAGTTGGACTTAAGACTTCCGCACTCTGCGTGGCCGGACGGTTCACTCAGCTGCTCTGCTCCCCGCTTCTATTCGCTGCTCCCCAAGCACAGCCATACTTCGTCTGGAAATGGGCTCTGTGCAGACAGTCCCCAGCGGCAGGCTAACGGGTGCTGTGAGTGTGTGAGGTGGTGGGGCTGTGAGGTCAGCAGCTCAGGTGTGGGGAATTCAGCTTTAATTTGTGACAGGCATGTTGAGATGCAGCCCCTGGTAGGTTAAGGCGCATGGGTCCCGTGTGGCGGGCGACCTGTGCCCCTGTGAGCACCCGTGTGGGTATCAGGTGAGCACAGTTCACACTGGCCTGTTCCCCTCCAGCTTCCTTTCCTCGCCCGCCTCCACCATCCAGGCCAACAGCGAGGCAGGCACCCCATCACCTGCCCCGTGTCCCGTGGTTGGTCAATTATCACACATGCCCTGCCATGTTTATGGGTGAAGGATGTGGCAACCTACTCTCAAGGCAATCCCGAAACAATCTGCCATAGAAAACCCTATGAGGGTCAATGGCACCTAACAACAACAACAACGACACAGCCATGTCAGGCCCACGGAACCTTCCTGAGAGACACCTTTCCCTACTCTGCAGCTTCTTCTGCCCATCCTACCGGCTTCACCTGCTTCCAAAGTGACTTCGGTCAGCAGGTCCCTTACCGGCTACTTCCGGATGTCCTTGTCCTCATCCATAATGCCGCTAACTCCTCTCCTCTCCTGCGTTCCATCCAGAAATCCTCCAATCACTTGTTGTTGTTGTTGTTAGGTGCCGTCGAGTCGGTATCCGACTCATAGCGACCCTCATAGGGTTTTCAATGGCTGAGTGCTTCGGGATTGCCTTGGGAGTGGATTGCCAGGCCCTTCTCCCATTTTTGTGGTGCTGGGAATTGAACTCAGGTCCTCAGAGACTGCAGCGCAGCGCTCTATCCACTGAGCTAAATCCCAGCCCCTCCAATCACTTAAGTGATTTAAAAAACAAAACAAAACAAAACAACAACTTGTACATATTTCCTCAGCATACTGATTTCAGATCCTCTGGATGTGTCCACAGAAGTCAGGGTGCTGGATCACATGGGGGTTCTACTTTTAGATTTTTGGGGAACCTCTGTGTTGTTTCCAGTGTGGCTGGATAATGGCACTCCCACCAGCAGTGGGCAGGTGCTCCTTTTCCCCACACCCTACCACCAATTATATGTTGTGTTGTTGATGACAGCCATCCGGCAGGTGTGAGGTGATATCTAACTGTGGTTTTAGCCTACATTTCCCTAATGACCAGAGATGTCAGACTTTGAAAATGGTATCTATCGGCCATTTGCGCTTTTTAAGAAGTGTCTCTTCAGGATTTTGCCTATCTTACAACCGAGGGAATTGTTTCCTTGGTGCTAAGTAGAATTCCTTATATATTTTGGATATTAACTTCTTATCAGATATATGCCGCACATGTATTTTCTCCCACTCCATAGGTTGTCTTTTTACTGTTCTTTCTCTGGATGTGCAAAAGATTTTAAGTTTTATACAGGACCATCATTTTGATTTTGTTTTTGTTTGTTTCCTTTTTTGTAGCAGTAGTCACAATAATCTAGTTATGGGACCAACTTAGGGGTCCATCAGTGGATAAGTGAATAAATAAAATGGGATATTTCCCTCCTCTCTCTCTCCCTGGATATATGTATGTTGTTGTTGTTGTTAGGTGCCATCGAGTCGGTATCCGACTCATAGCAACCCTCTGTACAACAGGGGAAACACTATTGTCAGTGCTTCTCTGCTGTTCATAGGGTTTTCAATGGCAGATTGATTTTTGGGAGGGGTTTGCCAGGTCCTTCTCCCAAGCCTACAGCACCTGGTGTTCCCAGGCGGTCTCCCATCCAGGTACTAACCAGGCCGGCCCTGCTTAGCTTCCGAGATCTGACGGGATTGGATGCCACAGGGCTACGGCTGCGGGCGGATATATGTATAGTGGAATACTATTAAGCCTTAAAAGAGGAAAATTCTGTCACATGTAACAACATGGCTGAACCTGGAGTATACTATGCTAAGTGAAAAAACCCATGCATGGTCTCACTCATAGGTGGAACCTAAAATGATCAAACTCATAGAAGCAGAGAGGGGAGTGGTGGTTACAGAGGTTGGAGTGTGGGGCTCATGGGAGGGTGGTCAAAGGGAGGGTGGTCAAAGGGTACAAAGCTTCAGTTAGACAGGAGGAATAAATGACAAGTCTTTGAGGCAACAGATGAATGAATTAGCTTGATTCAATTGTTCCACTCTGTATACTATAGCAACACTTTGCACCCCATAGAGATACACAACTATAATTTGTTAATACTCAGTAAAATACAGATTAAAATAGCCTGTACTAAGGTTCTGGGAGAAGGACCCGGCAACCCACTCCCAAAAATCAATCCACCATTGAAAACCCTATGAATAGCAGAGAAGCACTGACAATAGTGTTTCACCTGTTGTACATAGGGTCACTATGAGTTAGATACTGACTCGATGGCACCTAACAACAACAACAACATACTAAGGTTCACTCTCTGTGCTGTAAAGTTGTGTGGATTTAAGTGAATGCCTGATATCACGTGCTCTCATCATTGTACCATAGAGCACAGCTTCCCTGCCCTTCAAAATCCTCTGCCTTTTATCCATTCAACCTCCTCCCTCCCCTTCAAATCCCTTGACCATGATCCTGTTCCTGTCTCTATAGCTTTGCCTTCTCCAGTATGTTTGCCGTTAGAATCCCAGGGTGTGTAGCCTTTTTCACACTGGCTTTTCTCACTTGAAAACAAGCCCTTTGTGTCTGAGCGGTTCAGGCTCCTCCACGTCTTCCCCTGGCTTGGAGCTCATTGCTGTCGCCGAGTCCTATTCCACGTGGGAAGGCACCAGATTGTGTTTATCCATTCACCTTTTGTGTGACATTTTGGCTGCTTCCAGGTTTGGGAGATTATGGGTAAGGCTGCTATAAATATTTGTATGTAGGTCTTTGGTAGACGTAAGTACTCCAAACATGAGGGGACGTGTGTAGGAGTGTGCATGGTGGATCACACTGTGAGACTACGTTTGGCTTTGGAAGAAACACCAGCTGCGCCATTTTGCATTTGCACCAGCCGTGCCTGAGGGCTCCTGTTGCGCCACATTCTTGCCAGCATTTGGTGGTGTCGGTGTTTGAGGTGTGAGCCATTCTTCCACCTGTGCCTTGCAATGCCTTGATCATGAATGCACAGCGCCATCTTTGCATATGCTTACTCACCACCCAAACGTTTGTGGGCGGGGTAACCCTATAGTCCTTTCACTTTCTTCTTGTTGATTTTCAAGAATTCTTTGTACATTTTTGATACAAGCTCTTTGTCAGATGGGTATTCTGCCCGTGTTTTCTCCCAGTGTGTGTGTTGCCTTCCCGGTATCTTAATAATGTCTTTTGCAGAGCAGATGTTTCCATTTGAATATAGTCGAACACTTCTTTTCCTTCCATGAGAGGTAAAATGCAACCAGCGTTTTATCTAGAAACTCATCATCAAGCATGAAGTGATCTTGATTTCCTCCCATGTTTTCTTCTACAAGTTTTATGATTTTTCATTTTACATTTTGGCTCAATATTCGGAGGTGTAATAAACAGGACCCGGAGCATGTGGCATAAGGGATCACATATCCTGCTTCTGTTAGTTGTGTAAATGAGCTGGGACGTGCTCTCGCTCCCTCCAGCCCCTGGGAAAGCTGGTGCGGCTTTGGTGTGAGTTCTTCCTTATTTTTGGCATATTTTACTAGCAAAGCCTGAACTTTTTCTAAGACGTTTTTTTCCAATATGGATTTAGTCTCTTTAAGACATGCAGGATAATTCAGATTTTCTTTCTTACTTTGTCAAAATTGGTAGTTTTCCAAGGATTTTTCCCATGCAATTCTGATAGCTACAATTATTGTTGCAATGTCTGCATAGTATCTGATTTTGTATTTTTAAGACAAGGTCACTATATGGCCCAGACTGGCCTAGACCTCACGATCCTCCTGCCTCAGCCTCCTGAGTGCTTACAGTGTCATTTTTATTATCCTTTAAATCTAATTTAAGAAGTTTTTGGAGCCAGGCATGGTGGTGCACGCCTGTAATCCCAGCGGCTCAGGAGGCAGAGGCAGGAGGATCGCAAGTTCGAGACCAGAGGCAGTCTGTGTAACTTAGCGAGACCCTGTCTCAAAAAAGTAAAAAAAAAAAAAAAAAGGGGGCTGGGGGTGCAGCTCAGTGGTCGAACACTTGCAGAGCATGCAGGCACAAGGGCCTGGGTTCAATCCCCAGTACTACAAAAAAAAAAAAAAAAGTTTTTGGCACTCAGGAGAGGAGTCTAAGTTATCCTCAATTCAGAGGAGGGGAAAGTCTGTACAAACACTAAGCCTGTTTCCCCTCACTGTGTGGAACCCTGAGCCGAACCTCATCCTCTAGACGTACCTGATTGAGTTCGAGTTCAGCTTCCTCTCCCTGCTCTTCCCGCAGGAGGCAAAGGGTGGCCTTCCGTGGGGTGTTTTGAGGGGTACTCCATCCAGCTGGGGAGCGAGCTGGGGTGGGGCCCGGCCTCAGGTCCTCAGTGTCCTAGCTAAGGTCACCCGCATGTCTTCTGTGCAGTGACGGCTCTGCGGCCACCTCTTCCCGCAGTCCCACTCCATTACACACTTGCTACAAAGCTCACCCCAAACCCACTCTCACGAAAGCACGTGTCTCAGGACAGTGGCAATATGTGTCTCTGGGTGGTGTCTCCACATGGAACAGGATTGGAGCAGACAGGCAGAGCTGCTGTCCCGCCATCGGCCTCTGTGCCGCTCTGGGCTGTGCCGGCAGGGCCCACCTGTGCCCTCGCTCTGTGCCCCAGGGGCATTGGAATCACTGGGGCTCCTGTGAAAAGTGCAGTCCCTGCGCTGCCTCCCAGGCTCAGAATCAGGACCTTGGAGGCAGGTGGGGGTGGAGGGGACACCCAGGCTGAGAGCGTCTGCGGAGGCCAGGGCTCAGCCCAGTCTGTCCACGGAGTCTGCGCACTCTGAGGGCTGGGCATGTCCCCATGTTTTATTGATTGCCTGTGCCCTGCTTGTTTTGTCTGTTTAATTCTACTTCACCTATTACCCATTCACCTGCTCTCTATCATCATCACCACCATCCTCGATAGTCCATCTGTCTGTCTGTCCATCCTCTCTGTCTAATTGCCTATTTTAACAGATGGTCTCTGTCCTCCTGGCCCTGTCTCCTGGACCCTGGTGCAGGCGGGGCTGCCAGAACAAGAGGGAAGAAATGGCGGGAAGTAGACGGCGGGGAGTCCTGAGGAGGGCCACGGCAGCTTCTCCATGTCCACCGTGTTCAGATGTGAACTCTGGAGAAACCAGCTCTATCCAGTGCTGGAGTCTCCAAGCAGGAAGCCGGGAACTTCAGGGGGAAAGGGGTCCTTTGCACCTCCAGGAGATGTGGTCCTTTAAGGACAGTGTCCTATGCCATGGCACTGCCCCCTAGCACGAGCTGACAGCCCTGGGCACCCTCTGCCCTCCACAGAGAAGTTTTCCTCTCAGAGTCCTGGGGCTGCCACAAGAAGCACTGTAGACCGGCCGGTGCAGCCATGGAGATGCTGCCTCTCACCATCCGGGGGTCACATTCCCCACCTCTGTGTTGGTGGGGTTGATTCCTCCTGAGTCTGCGTGTTCAGGTCTGGCCAGGCTGTCCCCTCGCTCCCGGGGATTGGCTGGTGATCGCTGGCGACCCTGAGATTGTAGTAGCCTCACCTTGGGCTCTGCCTCCGCCTGCGTCCAGCACCCTGAGTGCGCGTGCCTGTGTCCAAATCTCCTTTCTATAAGGACGCCAGTCCCTCCCTACTCCACGATCATACTGAATCACGGCCGCACACCTCTGTGTCCACGTCAGGGCACTTTCGGACGTTCCGGTCACTAGGACTTCAACGTGTGGGCGGGGGCTGTTGCTCGAAAACTGAAAGGAAGCTGGGCACAATGGCGCACACCTGTAATCCCAGCGGCTCAGGAGGCGGAGGCAGGAGGATCGCAAGTTCGAGACCAGAGGCAGTCTGCATAACCTAGCAAGACCCTATCTCAAAAAGTAAAAAAATGGGCTGGGGGTGCAGCTCAGTGGTCCAGCACTTGCAGAGCATGCAGGCGCGAGGCCCTGGGTTCAACCCCCAGTACCGCAACAAAAAAAAAAGAAAGAAAGAAAACTGAAAGGACAGCACGCAGACAGACCAAAGGATCACAGTGAGCTGAACTTCAGGAAGGAGTATTTGATGAGACACGGGCGACTCCTGGACAGCACTTACACACAGCTCCCCCAAGGAGAAGAGTCCCCCAAGAAATTCCCACCACGAGTCCCCCTCAGCCAGTCATCTGCATCTGATACACTTAGCATCACATGCAGCTGGGTGGGAGGGGTAGTGATTGGCACATAGGGGAGGGCCCTGGGGGGTTCCTGTGAAGGTCTCCTGAGGGTCCTGAGGCAGCCTTTCCCCTGCCTCTAACAGGGAGCGTGAGTAACTCCATTTTCATTCTGTGGGCCCTGCTATGCTCTATAGTTTTGCTGACTTCGTGGTCATGACAGGGGACCCATGGTCCCCAACGTCCTCTCAGGTCTTCTATCTCAAGATGGCTGAGACGGTGATCACTGAGTCCAGCTGAGAGGGCCTGGCTATGCTGTGTTGTTGTTGTTAGGTGCCATCGGAGTCGAGTCCGACTCATAGAGACCCTATGTACAGTAGATCGAAACACTTGTCGATTCTGTGCCAGGCAAACGATCTTATTTATGTTTCAAGCCCATTGTTGCAGACACTGTGTCAATCCATCTGGTGGAGGGTTTTCCTATTTTGCATTGACCTGCCACTCTCCCGAACATGATGTCCTTCTCCAGGGATTGATCTCTCCTGACTACATGTCCCAAATATGTAAGACGCAGTCTGGCCATTCTTGCTTGCAAGGCTGTGCTCTAGTGGGGTCAATTCACCCATGATACTCAAAACCAGAGTGAAATTCTGTGCAGGAGGCATCCATTCAGTCCCAGGAGGCTCTTGAGGGCTGGCCCTGGAGGTGCCAAGAGGACTCCAGGATGGTCTGATCCTACAGTCGCCTGACCCGGGCTGTCTTCTGAGTAGGAGTCAGACTGTGCAGGGAGGACCCCCATCCTCCAGGAATGGGAGTACATCTGCGCAAAGGTGACCTGGGCTCGGGGAGAGGACTGGAAAGGAGAGCGGGGGGCGCCTTAGTGTCTGACGGGGCAGTGGGACGGGAGCCTGGCTGGCCCGCAGACACGGGAGGGGGACGGACGGGGAGCGGGCTTCTGCTCCACCTGTTGTCTCTTGCTGTCGGGAGAACTGTCCGGACAACGGTATTCACTGCACCTCCTGTGCCCACGGGAGACTATTAAATGGAATATTAATGGGATAAACGCACTGAGGTGTGTTACTGCGAGGAGCCTCTAATCTGTTACTGTTGCTTCGGATGCGCTCCATGAAGTAGGGCAAATGTTTATTCTCTCCGGGAAACAGGGAGTATATTAAGGAGGCCTGGAGGCCAGGCAATTAGCTGGGGCCAGGCCGCTGTCTGGAGGGACACGTGCCTGAGCCTCCGCCAGTCCTGGGCACCCTCGGCCTCCACCTGTGGGCCTCTCAGGCCATCTCGCCCTCTGTGTGTCTGTTTCCTGAAGGCAGTGCCCTGACTGATGGAGGAGGAGAGCGTCTGCCGAGCAGACCCCTGCCTGGGGAGGATGGTATTCCTGCTGCCTCACGTCGGTGTCCACGTCGCGAGCCATCGAGGTGCCCATGAAATGCGTCGTGCTCTGAAATGGGATTAGAGACTGTGCCTCGCTGCCTGTGGCCACTGTGTCCTTTGAACTGCTGGAGAATTGGCAGTGGGTGGCCGAGGCGGTGGACCTCTGCTGTGATTTCTCTTCAGTGGAGGCCCTGGGAGGAGTCCCACAGTCACCCACCAACTGATCCTCATTCTGTGGCGTGAGAGCCACGGCTGCATGTAGGCTGTCTGGATTAAGCACTGGGTGTGGCCAATAATGGGAAGCCACAGAGTGGAGCAGAGATGACCCTGGGGACAAAGATTCTTCTCATGTTATAGCTCTTAACAAAGAAGAGCCTGCCATGGGCTTTCAGTCCCATGGGAAGTGGACTGTCCCCGGGTCCTGCTGGGCAGGCTACCGGTGCGCCACCCTCCACTTTCTGTCTGGGGAGGACCTCACGCAGACTTCATGAGAGTCCACACCAGCTGAACTCAGAAGCTCCCAAGAAAAGCCCAGCATTCCTGGGGGGTGGGTCACTGTCTGCCACCAGTGGCCCCGAGTCCACGTTCCCAGGCTATGTCCCACCCAGAGCTGCCCAGCCATTGGTATAGGGAGGTCCTGGGATAAGCAGATCACTCACCCAGAGATTCAAATCTGGAACCAGGAGGGGTGGAGGGGTGTGGAGCCCAGCTGGAAGCGGTACAACCCAGGTCAAGGGGCCTCTCTGGCTAATTGGTAGAGTTTCCAGGCTTCTCAAAAAAAGGGCCCAGCCAGGTCTCAGGGCTTCTCTTTGAGCACTGAGTGCCTTCCTGGAGCTGTCCTGAGGTGTGTCCACCCCACTTCCCTCTGGGGGCCAGTGCGGCCATTACCAAGCCCTGGCCAGCAGGAGCAGCTGTGGGGAACGCTGGGCCGTGTGTTCTCACTGCGGTGAACATGTGCCTTCCCCTCACCCAGGAGCAGAACCCACCGTTTATGTTAAGTTCAAGTGGAGCAGGAAGCAAGGCCCATTGGCGACAAAGAACCAACCGAACACCAGCATTAATTAGAAGGGGCTTTATTGCTGGCGGAGCAACAGTAGGATCTACCTCTCAGGTCCCCAAATGACCATGCTCTCTGATTTTCTCCTGTCCCTTAAACAGGGCTGACAGACTAGTGGACAAAGGGGTCTGTGGGGTCCTCTTTGGTTATTTTAAACAGCCCACAGGTGTTACAGAGCAATCCAAGCAGAAAGCAGGGTGCCCTTGACTACAAGATCTTTGAAGAAACAACTTCTGGCACCAGGGGCTGTGTCCATGGGGGGATTTTCTGCAGCACCTCTGTTTTCAGAGAGAGGAGCTCCTGGTGGTCCCTGGATGAGGGAGTGCAGTCCTGGTCGCTGATCAGGGGAGTGTGGATGTGAACTCTGAGTCTTAAAGGAGCCGGGGCCTGGTGAGGTTTAATTACATTTTCTCTCCTCACCAGGACCAAACCAACATTTTGCAATAGAAGTCACAGCTGCAGTCCCCTGGATTCAAGTGGACAGAGGATCAGGCTGCTGCCCGGTGTTGGCCAGTGTGGGCCTCATGGACACACATGTGTGTGAAGATCACGGTGCCCACTGAAGCCTGGGCACTAGATTCTGAGAGCTGTGCCCAATGGAATGTGAGATAAGTGAGAAATAAGCAACGAAAACAGACGTCGGCGGAGCATTCCCTTCTCCTCCAGACCGCCTCGCAGGCACCACACACCCCAAGGTGACAGCCCAACCTGCTCCCACCCTTCCTTACCCTGTGCTCTGCAGTGTCCACTCAGCGCCTCCCTGTCCCCAGGCCTGTCCCTCTGGGAACCCTCCTGTACTCACTCAGGGGCTTCCTGAGTGGGAGGCTCTGTCTTTGGTGCTCAGCAACTGGGTGAAGCCCAGACACCCCACCAATGCTTCCAGCAGGGGCCACTTGGGCCAATCTTGGGTGGAAGGGTGAGCGTCTGTGAAGGCGGTCTCTGGCTGACGCTTCCTGCAGCTGTCCTGGATTTCCTCTCTTCTGTCGCTGTTTTAACCTTTGTCTCTTCCCTCAACCTTTTAAGAAAACATATCCAGACCAACTCTCCTCTCCCTCAATGGATTCATCTTTCCTCTTTCGCTTGTCAGTGGTTCTAATGCGAAGTTTATGCATTTGAAAGAATTAGAATAACATAAATGCACAGCCTGCTGCTCAGAGGAAGCCTTCCCTGACGTCAGTGATGCTTACATTTTGTTTACCGTTAGGGTATGTCCATCTGTGGATAGAACTGTAAATGATGTACTTTTACCTTTTGCCTATTTTGAACTTTGTAAGTGGAACCATACTGTTTATTTTCTAATGGGGTTTGCTTCTTTTCCTTAATACTATGTTTTTGAGATTTGCCATGGTGAGGTGTGTGGCTATAATTCTTTCATTTTCACAGCTGTATAATATTGACTTCCATTTTAAGTGTATTCTGCCTTTGCTTAGCACTCTACATGACTTTTGTTCATCATATCTTCAAATGTCTTTCCCATTTATATCTTCTTGACCTATTGGTTTCCCTAAGAGCTTTATTTAAATCTTTAGCTCTGCTGGCTGACTGAGGTTTTCTTCTATTTCTGTCAAGTTTCGCCTTGTATATTTTAGTGCCATGTTAGTAAGGACATACAAATTTAAAATCGCTAAGGATTTTGGCACCTGCTGCCGTAGCCCTGTGGCATCCGATCCCATCAGATCTCAGAAGCTAAGCAGGGTCAGGCCTGGTTAGTACTTGGATGGGAGACCGCCTGGGAACACCAGGTGCTGTAGGCTTGGGAGACGACCTGGCAACCCACTCCCAAAAATCAATCTGACATTGAAGACCCTATGAATAGCAAAGAAGCCCTGACAATAGTGTTTCCCTTGTTGTATGTAGGGTCACTATGAGTCGGATGCCAACTTGATGGCACCTAACAACAACAACACCGATTTTGGCAATTTCAAATTTCTGTTGTCTTGCTGTCCTGATTGAGGTCATGGGATTCTAGAACTTGAGCCATGATTGAAGGTGACTTTTAGAGGTCTTGGAATGGGGATGTAGCGAGGGCGTAAAGTTACTGGTCCTCCAAAGCAGACTATGCAAGCCGGATCACCAGTTCGTACCTCCATGTCTCACTGTGTGATGACACAGCTGCCTCCTCGCCCTGCCTGCTGCTCTGCTGTGTCCATTTCTCTTCCTCTTGACTTTTGTGTGGCCCTGTGGCTCACTTGGCCTGGTGGGATAACGGAAAATAGATGAGAGCAGAGAGAGCTATGTGTGCTTGGGCTCGGTTCCCCATGGTTCCATGATTGACCTCAGAAGAACACACCTGGGTGGCTGTTGCTGTCCCCAGCTGGACTGCAGAACAAGGCTGAGAGCAGCCACCCCAGCTAGCCTGCACACCCGTGGCCTGAAGCAGACCCTCCCTCGCTGGCTGGACTCAGGTGAAAACCAGAAGTATGTTTATTACCAAAAGTGATGGCAATTCCTGTTGCCTGCTACTCAGCAAAGCCTGACTGAGTTGTGGTGCTGTCTCTTATGTCCTTTCATTTCTTAGCCACTCCCTCTTTTTTTTAACCTGCTATTGTTGCGGCCGGGGTTTAGCTCAGTTGGTGGAGGGCTTCGCCACCCTCTCTGAAGACCTGGGTTCGATCCCCAGCACTGCAAAAATGGGAGAAGGACGTGGCAAACCACCAGAGGCAATCCTAAAACAACCAGCATTGAAAACCGTATGAGGGTCATTATGAGTTGGTCATGACTGGATAGCACCTAACAACAACATCCATCGTTAGAGAAACACGGTGACCTGTCCTTTCTTATGCCTCACAGTCTGCCATTGGCCTGTTGCTTTTTGCTGTGTCACTTTGCTTGGTTTTCTGTTTCCTGCAGTTAAATCTAGAAGCATGCTGAAATCAGAGTTCACTGCATCCTGAGGTACACGGCGTCTCAGACACATTTAATGATGCTCAGACACCGTCCCCTTCCCCATTTGGGCATCTGAAGTATAGTTTGTGCAGAAGAGACAGAAAAAGTGTTTTGGATTCCTTCATTTATCAATGTTGAGGAGAACGAGTTGGTGCCCCAGCACCTCCAAAAACAACCTTGAGATTTAGCCTCTTTAAGTCACTTCCTGAACTCATGAGTTGCTTACGTCACTTCCTGACCTTGTGGGTGTTATATATTTGAGGACAGTCCATCTATTATGGTCACTCCCTTGATGTCCATGTTATGCTGTCTGCAGCAGGCTGGAGGGAGCTCTTTTGACTCCCGTGTCTTTTTTTCCACAACCCCATTAGTGTTTCGCAGCAAACTGCCTGGTTTCTGTTGTTCCACCTGTATGTTCTCTGTAGCCTTTTGTCTGTGGCCTTTTGTCTGTGGAGTGATGTTCCTGGGGGAAGGAAGTGGGATTTGGTGACCAGGTTCTGGGCTTGCATTACTTCTTCCTCTTCCAAGGCAAATGCTCGGTTCCTACTAAGATCTTCTACTTGAGTGGGTGGCTGTCTCCATGTCTTATTGTTTATACTCAGTGCATTTGGATCTCCCTGTTGTTGTTGTTAGGTGCCGTCGAGTCGGTATCCGACTCATAGCAACCCTCATAGGGTTTTCAATGGCTGACTGTTTCGGGATTGTCTTGGGAGTGGATTGCCAGGCCCTTCTCCCATTTGGACTTCCCTACAATGCACAAAAACACACCAGTTGTACCACTGACCACCAGATGCTAAATACAGTCTTTAATCACTCAGCTTTACTTCTTTGCATAGTTTCCAATAGGAATGTGTTGTCAAAACATTGTGTTTTAAATTAGTGTGAAATTAGCCTGACTTATATGGTTATATTTCCTACCCATCCTATAGCCAGGCTTGCTTCCAAATTATTGGGGCCATTTCCCCTTTTGACTTAGTTTTGCTTTTTCTGCAGAACATTTATATGGTTCTATGGTCAAGACATACACCAAGATACATCCAGCCAGGCACAGTAGTGCACACCTCTAATCCCAGAGACTTGGGAGGTAGAGGAAGGAGGATCCCAAGTTCAAAGCCAGAGGAAGCCTGTGTAACCTAGGGAGACCCTGTCTCGAGAAAAAAGATGAAGAAAGGGGTTTGGGGCGCAGCTCAGAGGTAAAGCACTTGCAAAGTATGCATGAGGCCCTGGGTTCGGCACCCTAGTACCATACACACACACACACACACACACACACGCACGCAAACACCCAACAACAACAAAAAACAAAGATGCACCTGGACTACTTCCCTCTGTCCCTTTCTTTTCTGCTGCCATCCCTCTGGGTCCCCTTGGGTGACTCCTTGACAGCTTTTCTTTTTCACGGCATCACTTCCTCTAGGAAACAAGAATGCATAGGAACATATATTGGTTTTTGCTCTCTATTTGCAAAAACTGAGAACTCGTGAATACTGTTCTGTTTGTTGTTGTTGTTAGGTGCCGTGGAGTCGGTATCCGACTCATAGCGACCCTCTATACAACAGGGGAAACACTATTGTCAGTGCTTCTCTGCTGTTCATAGGGTTTTCAATGGCAGATTGATTTTTGGGAGGGGGTTGCCAGGTCCTTCTCCCAAGCCTGCAGCACCTGGTGTTCCCAGGCGGTCTCCCATCCAGGTACTAACCAGGCCCGGCCCTGCTTAGCTTCGGAGATCTGCCGGGATCGGATGCCACAGGGCTATGGCTGCAGGCTGAATACTGTTCTGAGTCTTGCTTTATTCATTCAAAATGTATATAGTCTAGAGCACCTCTGATAAGATATTAAGATTTCCCTTACTTCCTCACTTCCCTTTATCCCTGTGTGCAGTCACATGGGTGGGCAAATACTTAAAACTGCTTTCTGGAAAAAAAGTAGTTAGAGGTATCTGTTAAGATTGATTGGTCTGTCTGTCTAACTATCTATCTGATATAAAGGATGGCTAATTCACAATCTATGAATAATAATAACATATGCAACACTGTTTATTTTTAATTCTACATGGACGGTTCTCAGAATGTTTCTGTGGATTTGGGCCGAACTCTTGAATCTATAAGCCAACTTATGGTTGCAAATTGCAAATTGACAAAATCAGTCTGAATAAACTCCGGGTTGTTATCCAGCGCTACATGAGCGTGTCACTGATGAGCAAGTGTCGTTCTGATGTGGATGTGGGCTGATGTTTTCATTTGCATTAATGAGAACTACGAATGTGGAATAAACTGTGTGCCCGAGGTCCCTTGTCCTGGGAATGTCCTTGTCTCCTCTCATGGTGTAGAATAAGCCAACTGCACATACCAGGCACAGTACTCCATTGCATATGCTACTCTTTGTCCTCAGATGAGTCATGTTAAGTCACCAGGGTGCTGTCCTGAGAGGGGTTAATGTAGCTGTCATGGGACCCTGCCTATTTCCTGAGATAGATGTCATAAGAGAACAAATGTGACCCATGAGCCCCTCTGGCTTCTTGCCTCACATGAGAGTTCTCTTTCTCACACCCACCCACTGTGGGGGGCCATGCATCTTGAGACCCTCACCAGAGATGAGCAGAAGCTGGTGCCATGCTCTAGAACCTCCAGAAATGTGAATTAAAGAAACTTCTTTTCTTTACAAATGACCTAGCCTCAGGTATTCTGTTATAGCAACAAAAAATGGGATGGCATTTCATCATCTATCCAATGATTCCCTACTGCTGTCTTCTGGACATTCTGTCTTCCTCCAGAGATTTGCTGTTAAAATAAATACCCTAGTGAATAGGTGTGTGTATTTATCATTTCCTATATTGGCAAACTGTACTCATGAAGAATCTGTACATGAACCAGGAGGCAGTCATTTGAACAGAACAAGGAAACACTGCTTGGTTTAAAGTTGGGAAAGGTGTGTATCGGGGCTATATCCTTTCACCATACCTCTTCAATCTCTATGCTGAATAAATAATATGAGAAGCTGGACTTTATGAAGAAGAATATGGCATCAGGATTGGAGGAAGACTCGTGAACAACCTGCATTATGCAGATGACACAACTCTGCTTGCTGAAAGTGAAGAGGATTTGAAACATTGACTGATGAAGATCAAAGCTCATAGCCTTCAGTATGGATTGCACCTCAACATCAACAAAACAAAAACCCTTACAACTGGGTCAGTATGCAACTTCATGATAAGTGGAGAAAAGATTGACGTTGTCCAATATTTTGCTTTACTTGGTTCTACAGTCAACATCCGTGGAAGCAGCTGTCAAGAAGTCAAAAGACTCATTGGATCGGGAAAAGCTGTTGCAAAAGACCTCTTTAAAGTATTGAAAAGTAAAGATGTCACATTAAAGACAAAGCTGTGCCTGACTCATGCCATGGTATTTTCAGTCTCATCATATGGTTGTAAAAGCTGGATATTGAATAAAGGAAACAGAGGAAGAATTGATGCTTCTGAATTATGGTGCTAGAGACAAATGTTGAATATAACATGGACTGCCAAAAGAGCCAACAGATCTGTCCTAGAAGTGCAACCAGACTGCTCCTTGAAAGCAAGGATGGCTGGAGTTTGTCCTATGTATTTTGGACATGTAGTCAGGAGGGACCAATCCCTGGGGAAGGACATCATGTTTGGGAGAATGGCAGGTCAACGACAACAAAAAAAGAAAATCCTCAACGAGATGGATTGACACAGCGTTTGCAACAATGAGATTAAACATAAAAATGATGGTGCACAAGGCACAGTGTTGGGGAGTGTTTGTTCTGTTCTACATAGGGTTGCTATGAGTTGGACATGACTTGACAGCACCTAACTACAGCAACAACAACATATTAGCAAGTGTCTACAGCCATACCATCCTGGCATCTGATCTTGATTGATCTCAGAAGCTAAGCAGGGTTGGGGATTGTTAGTCCTTGGATGGGAGACTACCTAGGAATACTGGGTGTTGAGGCTTGGGAGAAGTATCCAAAAGCCCAGTACTAAAAAACAATCAGTCATTGAAAACTCTATGAATAGCAAAAAAGCCCTGACAAATATAGTGCCAGGCATGGCACAGTATCAGGTAGGTTTTCTTTCTGTTGTACATAGGGTCCTTATCAGTTGGACTCAACTCAACAGCACCTGACAAAAACAACAATATTGGCAAGTATTATCTTTGGAATACATCCTTCAAAGTGGACATGCTGACACTTGACACTTGTATATTTTGTTCTTTTGGTACTGATTTCCTCTTTGTGTGGTACTTGGGAGTTGAACCCAAAACCTCACATATACTTTGCATGTGCTCTACCACTGAGCTATGGTCCCAGCCAATTTTTATTTTTCATTTAGAGACAGGGTCTCACTAGGTTACGCAGGCTTCCTCTGGCAGTGAACTCCTGATCCTCTTGCCTCAGCCTCCCAAGTCCTTGGGATTACAAGTACGCATCACTGCACCTAGCTGATTTCTGTGTGTTCTGTGAATCTACACTTACTGCATCTGTGAATTGACTTATTCTATACGTACATTGTCTTGTCTGATTGCATTGGCTCCTACCTACACTATAATGGTAAACAGTAGTGGAAAGAGTGGGCATTATTGTCTTGTGTGCATACAGTGAAAATACCCATGCTTTTTCCCCATTATGTTAAAATCTAGCTGCTCTTGAGTTGAAGTATATAACTTTCATCAACCTAAAAATCTACCAGTTCTCATATTACAAAATATTACTTCAAGTAAAGAATGAGTGTTAAATTTTGTCACACGACATTTTGGATTTTAAGGGGATAGCCATATGATCTTTTTCATTAATTAATATGATGGATTATTTATGTTGTTTCTCTTAATATTGAACGATCTTTATTTTACATTCCTGGAATAAACCCCAGTTGTCATGTCTTATTTAATTTTTGATGTGATTGGGATTTTGCAAATTACTTGTACTTTGGTTTGCAAATTTCTAACTATTTGACATGTTGCATTTTATGCCTAAGTATTATTAGCATATGTTTTTATTGTGAATCTTTCTCAAATTTTGGTATGAAAAATATCAAATACCTTTCCAAATAGAATTTAGAAATTAACCTCCTTTATAATGGGATTTTGGATATAAAAAGCTTAGTGAAATTCCCTTATAATGTCATGTGGGCTTTTTGGGTGGTTTCATGGCAAAAAAACCTTATAAATTTATTTCTGTCAGAAAACAGATTTTTTTTAGATTGCCTACCTTGACTTGAACTCACTTTTTGGTGAATTTTTTTCTTAAAATTTTTCCATTCTAATTAGGTCTTAATATTTATGTTCCCAGAGATATGTTATTTTTTTCTCTTGTGGTACTGGTAGTCGAACCCAAGATCTTGTATGTGCTAGACAAGTGCTCTACCACTGAGCTGCACCCTCAGCCCCTTTTTTATTTTTTATTTTGAGACCAAGTCTCCCTGAGTCACACAGGCCAGCTCTGGCCTTGTGCTTGCAATCCTGCCTTAGCCTGCCAAGTCGCTGGGGACACAGGCATATGCCATTGTCACCCAGCTGTGTACTTACCAAAATTTTACATTTTGCTTTCTCTTTTTTATCAAAGATTCTGTATTTTGTATTTGTGAAAAGTTTTATACTTTGTAACTTCCCTCTCTCTCTCGCTTCCTCTTACTTTCGCTCTCCTTCTCCTTCTCCCTCTCCTTCTCTGTCTCATTTTGCAGCTCAGCCCAGGCTGGTCTCAAACTCTCTATGTGGCTCAGGTTGGCCTTGAACCCATGATTTTCCTGTTTCAGCGTGAAGAATGCTGGGATTATAGGTGTGTGCCACCACTCCTGGCTTGTAGCTTCTCTTTACTGACTTTTTGATGTGTTTAAGAGCACACTGACACTAAAAAATGTTATACTCCTCTTGTGACTTCTGCCTCATTTAAACTTTTGGTTGACTCTCCTGTGTCAGAAGTCAGTTGCATAACTCTCTCTCTTTCCAGGTGCACTGTCTTTGTATCTCCTTGCTGCTGTTTCTATTTTTATCTCTTGTTGTCTTGGGAGCATCCCATGTGCACATGATAGATTCGGTGTCTCTGCTAACCTGGCCAGGTAGGAGGAGGTGAACCCACACATGAGGGAGTGGGCAGGGAGGCACACTCATCTCTGCCCGGCCTGTCCGTATTGTACCGGTATTTGAAGGGTTCTTGGATTTGTTATTTTTAAAAATCCGTGGATTTGTCTTGCTGATGTCTGGTTCCTGGGAAGGTTTATGTCTTTGTCCTAGTACACTGTCCTCTCCCTTATCATGGAATGAGGGGTCCAATGGGCTTCTGTCGTGAGCAGGCACAGAGGCGGCTAGAGGCATGTCTCTCTTCTTACCTTTCCTCAGCAGTTAAAGAATACTGTCTTTCTGTTCCCCATCAGTACCCCAAGGCAACCAAAATCTGAATTTCCATCCGATTGCTTAGTCACAATTATTCTGTCACAGGTTATGTCAGCACCACGCTGTCCACTAGGAACCTGTCGCGTGGACTTGGGTCTACAGTGAAATGTAGTAAAAGCTCTGTGCCACGTGATAGGCGGAGGCCTCTCTCTGCTGACTCCCTGGCTGGCCATCCGCAGACACGCCTGAAGTTTGTCCCCAGGAAGGACCTGCAGGGGATGCAGGGCTGGAGGTCTTACAGTCCATCTGTGTCCTTGACAATCACAGGTCAGTTAGGTCACAAAGCCCTTGGCTCGCGCTTTGTTTTGGTGAATTACCTGCTGACTTTGTACAAAGTTTTGCTATTGAGAAGTCCAGTGATGACCTCATTGTTGTTGTTGTTGTTGTTAGGTGCCATGGAGTCGGTATCCGACTCATAGTGACCCTATGTGCAACAGGTGAAACACTATTGTCAGTACTTCTCTACTATTCATAGAGTTTTCAATGGCACATTGATTTTTGGGAGTGGGTTGCCAGATCCTCCTCCAGAGCCTACAGTACCTGGTGTTCCCAGGCGGTCTCCCATCCAAGTACTAACCAGGCCCGACCCTGCTTAGCTTCTGAGATCTGATGGGATTGGAAGTCACAGTGCTAAGGCTGAAGGATGACCTCATTATCTTCTGCTTATTTGTGTGGTGACTCTGTCCTTATTCACTCAGAAGAGCCTTGTTTTTGCCTGGGCTCTGTACAATCCAATACATGCAAATACTGCGCTGGAGCTCCTCCTCCTCCTCCTCCTCCTCCTCCTTTCTCTTCCTCCTCCTTCTCCTCCTCCTCCTCCTCCTCCTCCTCCTCCTCCTCCTCCTCCTCTTTCCCTCTCTCTCTCCCCCCAACTCAGAAATTCCTGACTGGATGATGAATTATATAGTTACCCTACTTACAAATATACTCAAAACTATACTTGACCATTTGCCCACATTGTCCGGGCAGACTTCCTCCTGGGAGGAGCCGGATGGGTTTGTGGGGCGGTGTCTAACGCTGCCCGTTCTCCATGGTGTCTTGGCTGCGTTCATCCGCACTCCCAGGGCTCACCACCCATCAGGATGAGCACTCTCAGAGCATGGTGAGCTGTGCTCTGTCAGTTGCTCCTCTTCCCACTTTGGGGGGCTCTGTTCATAGGCACTTGGGTCTTCTTTGCTTCTATTGTATGCCCAGACTTTTCTTCAGAATCTTTCTTGTTGGAAAGTTTCCCCGTCTTTCTCCATTTACTTGGCTGATCTCCATCTTCCACTCTTGTGTAGTATTGGTTGAATTCTCATTTCTCAGATAGGCTTTTTATTCCTTTGGAAAGTTATTTTCTGAGCCCTTCCGGCCTTTCTTTGCCTCCCCTGTTTAGCTAGCTCATTTCTGGGCCTTTCTATCATTTTCTTATTGTGTTCGTTCATGAGTCTGTCTCCTCCCTAATTTCCTTCAGCGCAGACACTGGATGGAGTTCTGTTTGCCTCGGCTCAGATCCTGTGTTTTCCGGCACCCGGTCATAACTGGTGCGTTTTCCAGTTTGTGTTTATGTTTGATTTACACAACACTGTCTTCATACTTTTTTAAAGTCTTACAATTCTTTTGTCTTGCTCACTTTTAAATGAGATCTGTGCTCCCGTGCTTTGGACCAGGCGCCTGTGCATGAGAATGTGTGGGCCAGGGTAGAGGGCTTGCCTCATAACCTAGGGCGCTCTTCCTTGCTGCCATCCACCCAGGGGAAGACCCCGCCTCTTGCTCAGCCGCCTCTGTGACACCAGGCCTGGAGGCTCAGCCCCTGGCCCGCGACCCCTGAGCTTCCTCCCTCCTTTCCACGGTGTCCTCCTCGCCCTTTCGAGCCTTTGTTTTGGTGAATCACCTCTCTCCAGGAGGTGTTTACCACGTGAGGGCCTGCCTCCTGGAGGTAACTTTGTTGGGGGCGTTCAACTTCCTTAAAGCCACCTCTCCCCAGTCCTCCATCTTCTTCCCATGGTCCCTGCAGGCCCTTGTGGCTGCCTGAAGACGGCCATGGCATCTTCTGGGGTTCGGTGACTTCTCAGGCCCTCTGTTGGCCTGGCCACTCTGGGGTCTGCTCCTGATCAAGGGGTTAGTCGAGTGTTTCCCTGTGGGGGCTCTTTGCAGAGAGGGGTCCCTGTTCCCTCCTCCTCAGCCACATGGCCAGCCCCTGAGGGCCCGTGTGGTCCCACTGTGCACCACCTGTATGCTGAGATCACTGGGGCCCTGGCTATGCCCCAGGGGCCTGCAGGGATGAAAGATTTTCGTAAGCAGTGGACAGCCCCCGGCACATAGCGCAGGCTCAGTACATTGTTGTTGTTGTTAGGTGCCGTGGAGTTGGTATCTGACTCATAGCAACCCTCATAGGGTTTTCTTTTTCTTTTTTTATTAGAAATTTTTAATGTACATCATAATGTGATTCATTTTGACATGCTTTTTGTTGTGACAATTTTCATATATGCAATTTGATAAGCATTATTCATATAGGTTACCCCTTACCCTCCTCTATGTTTCCCCCCTCCCCCCTTCCTATCTAAGTTTCCCATCCAAGTCTTCTCTATCTTTTACTATATAGTAT
>VMDO01017031.1:0-46054 GCA_007922755.1 Pedetes capensis | reverse complement strand
ACATATAGAAAGATGTTCAGTCCCATTCAGAAGAGGAAAAATTAAAACTAAAACACAGTGGCATTCCATCTGTAACCTATGTAGGCACCCAGAATAGAAAAGTTTGATAATTTACAGTGCTTGAGGATCATGTAAGGAAATAGACATATTACTCATTCATGATGGAACAATTGGGATATCCATGGAAGATAATTTCACAATATTTAGTAAAACACATATCCATTATTTGAACATAAATGAAATGACTGCTAAGTTGTTCATTAAAGAAATATTTATTACAAAAAAAAGATTGTGAACAGCTCAAATGTCTTCCTGTAGATGGATGGCTTAGTAAATCATACTTTTCATACAACGTGTCTTTTCTATGATTTCTAAGGCTTCTTAAGACATAGTTTATTTATTTTATACATATCTTCAAGCATTTTTGTTTAGTTAAAATATAAGCCCACAAAATTTGTAAAATTGTTTGGGTTGAGCTATCAGTAACACAGAAAACTCTTCTAAACAGCTTATGATATTCTATAAACTTAAAATAGGAAGTACATTTTATGTTAAAGATTGTAGAATATTATGAACTTGAATTTTAAAAACTGAAAAATCCCTTATAAACTGTCATTATTTGTCATCTGTCACTGTTAGCATTTTTATATTAGCAGATGAACTCTTCATCTCACCCAAAGTTTATATGATCATTGACTAGAGGACACTCATGAAAATCATTCCAAGACAGATCTTATGCAAACATGTATGAGCATTATACTGATTTATTTCATTGTATTAATTTATGTATTTATATAGTTAAGTAAGTGGCAGATAGGTAGATAGGTTTAAGTAAATGATGGATCAGCAGGTGGAAGAATAGATAGATAGATGGAAGGGTGGGTGGGTCGATGAACAAAGATAGATAGATAGATAGATAGATAGATAGATAGATAGATATTCAATCTCTAATCATTTCTGCTTCTTCACATAGTATTATTTCTTTTTCAAACCCTGACAGCATCCTTTTAGTTAAACAGTCTCTATACAACACAGCATGTAAGAGTGTAAGCTAAAATGATACTGGCCTGTAAGGCAGAATTTTTCAAGAATGAGTTTCAAAAAATTGAATGTTAAAAACAATTTAGTGGGTCATAAGCAGCATTTTATCTGAATAGAATAAAATAGAACATAATAGAACATATCAACATGCATAATAAATAGGTTTAAATATTGTTTCATCACAATTTTTCCTCAACTTTAATTAAAATTTCATTTATGTGTGTACTGCTTTTAACATAAAATATATTTCTTAAAGGAAGACAAGATAATAAGACAAAAATATTTGAAAATCATTGCCAGGCTTTAGATATCAGAATACAGATAGGAGGATTTAATCTCAGATAGAGATAAATTATTTTCTCGGGCTTTACAAATTATACCACAGCTACAGCAATTAATATTTACACTGAAATGGTTTTCCATTCCATTTTAGTTGATTGTCTAAGCCATTTTTCTTTAGGCAGATAAGGCTTCTGAGATTTAGTAGATTTGAGTATCTTTTCCAAGTTCATTCTGCTAAGAAACTATGAAGCAGAAGTAGGAATTCTGCCCAGGCTCATGCCTATAGCTTCTCCATTAACAGGTATTGCAAGGCAAATACTA
This sequence comes from Pedetes capensis, assembly GCA_007922755.1. Classification (NCBI taxonomy): domain Eukaryota; kingdom Metazoa; phylum Chordata; class Mammalia; order Rodentia; family Pedetidae; genus Pedetes; species Pedetes capensis. The sequence continues at coordinate 44,410 of VMDO01017031.1, read as the reverse complement.
TTTATTTATTCACTCATTAAAAAAATACTTAAGTGCATACTCTTATTTATTGCAAACAAAAAAAAATGTTTATTGCAAACGCTCCAGGCTTAGGGCTGAAAATAGAAAGTATATTGTTGGACAAAATGGACATGGCCTTTGTTTTAATGGAGCTCACAGTCTAACACTCACAAGCCTGCTAAGTAGCAAAATGTGAATGATCCTCAAGGAAGTTTCACTTTTCCCTGAATAATGTAACTTATGCTCAAGAATATTACGATCCTGAATAACAACATCAAAAACAAACAAGCAAAGATTTGTCATTGCATCAACCCAAACTTGAATTTTCACTGTTTGTCAAGTTATTCCTCAATCTCAACAACCTCTTAAAATGGAGAGTGTAACACCTACATTTTGGGGCTGTTGGAAGGAGCATTAGAAATAACACTGTAAAAATGCAGGAGCTGGTATCTGATATCTGGCAGCTACAGTTATTAGAGATTATCTTCAAAGACTTCACAAATTCTGGAGAAAACTTGCTTAAAACATAGGAATTTGGAGAACTTGACATAAATGTTAACCACATAAAGACTCCCTAAAAGTGCCTGTCAAGTCTCTTACATGTATAAATGCCAATTTGTAGTCCTTGGCAAATATAAATATTAAAGCTGTCTACAAATAATGAGTTTAATGAAAAAAATAAAAACACAACAGCCCAGAGAAAATTGAGAGCTAAACATTCCCATCATTGCCAAAGCATTTCATTTGTCCATCTTCAAAAGTCTACAAAGCCAGTGTTTCTTACTTTTGAAAATTCTCTTGATTCAATAGTAACTAGTCCTGCTTAAGGCCTCTATGTCTTCCTAAGTGTAAAGCACTCCCCTCAAGACATTGATGAAGGCTGAAGCCATTTGACAACAGTCTTTTTGACGTTTCCTATAAACATTTATCCTGGGCTTTGATTCCTTCCCATTCCCTAGAGTTCAGTAGCTCTAGGGTAAAGATCACCAATTATGTGGAATTAGATGCTGGTTAGAGAATGTAGCTTCACTGAAAAAGGAGTGAGAAGTAAGAAAAAGTCTATGAATTTGTCTAGGGTAAAACGTATAGTTACTTTGGGAAAGCTTTATGTAAGTTCTGACATTTCAAAAGGAGGCATCAGATATTCTTGGCTGCTTAATTTTGCAAGCTGGGACACTTGTGCTTTTGAAAGGGAAAAGAAGAAAGGAAGGACTTTTAAAGAGTCTCTTCTTCCACATCCGTTCTGTCACCCCTCTCCAGACAGAAAAAGTGTCCCTGAGCAAAGGCTTTTCATGAGGTTAAAGTAAAGGACTTAAGAGCGCAATGAGGAAAGGTTATTTTAACCACATTAAGAATGCTATCCTTGAGAAAAAGTAAATGGTTCACATTGGGGAAACACATGGATTCTTCCAGTGTCTTGGAAGGGGTAATTTACCAAGTACTATACAAATGGCCTCAAAATTAGATTTCACTTGTTCCTTTGTTCCCCCTTCTCTCTACATTAACTTAATTCAAAGACTGAGCTGAGGAATTTAGGAATCCAAGCTTCTGACTTACTGCTTCTTCAATTACATAGTAAATATGGGTGATTCTGTAGTAGTGCCTAGCAGATTTCACATTTCCAGATCCCTAACCTATCTCTGGGGCCTGGGATTTAGCTCAGTTGGTAGAGTGCTGCTTTGCAGTCTATGAGGTCTTGAGTTCAATTCCCAGCACCAATTGCATATATGAAAATTGTCACAATGAAAAGCATGTCAAAATGAATCACATTATGATGTACATTAAAAATTTCTAAAAAAAAAAAAATTCCCAGCACCCATAAATGGGAGAAGGATGTGGCAATCCACTCCCAAGGCAATCCCAAAACAGTCAGCCATTGAAAACCCTACGAGGGTCACTATGAATCGGTCATGACTTGGTGGCACCTAACAACAACAACAACCTATGTCTAAGCTGGAGCTGCCCTTTTCTGTTCTCTCCTGCACAATCTAAGGTCCCTTAACACAGAAGGCATCTCCTAGACTCTAATCCTCTGTGACCCAAAGACTTACCCTTTTAAAGGAAAAAGATAAAAAGCTTAGATATTGGAAAACAGCAACTTGGCACATAATGCATCACAGTATAGATTTTTATGTTATTTTATCATGTATTCACTGATTCATAAAACATAAAATTTTTTCATATCAATGGGGTACCATATTATGTTTTGTTACGTGTATACCCTACATAATTTTAAGTAAAGTAGAAGCCTACTTATCTCCTCATTTATCATTTTATTAACATAAAAATATTTTAAATCTAGGTTTTTTAAATGTACTTTATATTGCCATAGCACACCTGAGCTTCTTGCCTCTAAGTGTATTTTAATACCCATAGATCAACATTTTCCTGTCCTTCCACCAGCTCTATTTTCTCCTCACTTGTTCTATTTTCAAGTTCTCTGAGAATATCTTTTTTAGGTTCCCCAAATAGACAGAGGGGCTGGGATTTATCTCAGTTGGTAGAGCGCTGCACTGCAGTCTCTGAGGTCTTGAGTTCAATTCCCAGCACCGCAGAAATGAGAGAAGGACCTGGCAATCCACTCCCAAGGCATTCCTGAAACAATCAGCCATTGAAAACCCTATGAGAGTCACTATGAGTCAGATACTGACTCCATGGCACCTAACAACAACAAAAACATATAACAGATGATATGGTACTTGTCTTTCTGTGCCTGACTTATTTTGCTTAATGCAATAATCTCCATTATTATCCATGTTACTAAAATGACAAGATTTCATTCTTTTTATGTATGAATAATACACCATTGTGCATATGTTCCAAAATGTCCTCTTCCAATCCTGCCAGATTCCTTGCCTCAACTCAAGGTATTCATTTAGATTTCATTTCTATTAACCTAAATAAATAAATACATAATGCACTTTAGCTGGGGGTTTCCACAGCTGTATTACCTGTGATGACTATACTAGCCCAGCAGGCAATGGACATCCCTTCCGCATAACTGAAAATTAAGATAACCTGATCAGGTAATCAATTTATCTAAAATCCTGACGCATTTCTATTGCTCTTAAGCCCACCTCCCAAAGAAAAGAGTCAAATGCCTGGCTTTATAGGTAACAGTCACAAATACTATGTGAAAATGTTTAACTTCAGTAGACTAGTGCTTTTGAACATTAGTGATTCATTAGCAACACACCTTTGGTGGCAGAGAACAGCCTGTCCTTCCCACCCATGAGACCGAGACCTCAAGGGGTAGGACCCAGGCATGAACACTTATAGCTAACCTAGACTTTACTTATTGGACACTGACATTCTGAAGCTGATTTCAATAGGCAGCCAAGCTCAGTAACTACTGCTTTACCTTAGTGTTTGCAAACTAATAGCATGAGGATGACCTGGTGGTTGCTGTTAGGTGCCGTCAAGTTGAGCCCAACACATAACAACGCCATGTACAGTGGAATGAAACATTCCCTGATTCTGTGCCAAGCACACAATCTTATTTATATTTAATCCCATTCTTGCAGACACTGTGTCAATCCATCTGGTGGAGAGTTTTCCTTTGTTCTGTTGACCTGCCACTCTCCCAAATACGATGTCATTTTCCAAGGATTGGTCCTTCTTGACTACATGTCCAAAATACATCAGACACAGGCTAGCCATCCTTGCTTCCAAGGAGCATTTTGGTTGCACTTCTTCTAGGACAGATCTGTTGGTTCTTTTGGCAGTGTATGGTATATTCAATAATCATCTTCAGCACCACAATTCAAATCATCAATTCTCCTGTGACTCTTGTTCAATATCCAGTTTTCACAACCATATGATGCAAGTGAAAATACAATGGCATGAGTCAGGCACACCTTTTTCTTCAATGTGTCATCTTTACTTTTCAATATTTTAAACAGATCTTTTGCCACAGCTTTTCTCAATGCAATGTGTCTCTTGATTTCTTGACTGCTACCTCCATGGGTGTTGATTGTAGAACGAAGTAAAGCAAAATCATGGACAACCTCAATCTTTTCTCCATTTATTGTGAAGTAGCATACTGACTCAGTTGTAAGGATTTTTGTTTTGTTGATGTTTAGTTGAAACCCCTAGTGAAGGCTATGATCTTTGATCTTCATCAGTAAATGTTTCAAATCCTCTTCACTTTCAGCAAGCAGCGTTGTATCATCTGCATTATACAGGTTGTTAATGAGTCTTCCTCCAATCCTGATGCTACATTCTTTTTCATAAAGTCCAGCTTCTCAGATTATTTGCTCAGCATAGAAATTGAAGAGATATGGTGAAAGTATACAGCCCTGACACACACCTTTCTCAACTTTAAACCAGGCAGTCGTTTCTTGTTCTACTCAAATGACTGCCTCTTAGTTCACATACAAATTCCTCATGAATACTATTAGGTACTCTGGTATTCCTATTCTTCAAAGTGTTATCCAAAATTTATTATGACCCACACAGTCAAATGCCTTTGCATACTCAATAAAACATGGTTTTGTTAAGAATGACCTGGAGGGCTTACTAGAAAGCACATCTAGGCCCCACCTCGAGGGTCTTTACTTAGTAGGTCTGGGGTGGAGCTTGGGTGTTTGTTTCTCATGAAACAAACTAATGGGTACTGAAGCTTCTGATCTGGGACCAAACTTTCAAAACCACTGAAATAAGGAAGTGGGGGCCATGGAGTAACTATCAGGGGGAGCAATCCAGTAGATCAGGGAAGATATGTATCCCACAGTTTCAGAGCAGTGATCATAGTCTTAGAAAAAAGGAAAGATGGCAGAATATAAAAAAGAATTTCTTTTATTATTGTTATTGTTGTTGTTATTTTATTTATTTATTTATCTATTTATTTATTTAATTAATTTATTTAATGATACTTGGGGGTTGAACCCAAGGCCTTACACATACTTTGCAAGTGCTCTACCACTGCTCTACACCCCCAGGCCATTTTTTATATTTAACTTGAGATAGGGTCTGGCTATACAGGCTGCCTGTGGCCTCCAACCTACATTCCTCCTGCAGCCACCTTTTGAGTTGCTGTGATTACAGGTTTGAGCCACCACCACCAGCTTCACGAAGAATTTCTGTAATAAGTTTCCTTATATATTAAAGCTGAATGTGATTGGGGCTGCTACTCTGAATTTAAGGCATCTCTCTTGAGCACTCTAGTATCTGATCACACCTGATCTCAGAAGCTAAGCAGGCTTGGCCTGGTTAGTCCTTGAATGGGAGACCACCTGGGAATACCAGTTGCTGCAGGCTAGGAGATGGACCTGGCAATCCATTCCTGAAACAGTCTGCCATTGAAAACCCTGTAAATAGCAGAGAAGCAATGACAATAGTGCCTGACATGACACAGAGCTGGGGAGTGTTTTGTTCTGTTGCACATAGGGTCACTATGACTTGGTCTTGACAACACCTAACAACAACAACCCTGACTTCTGTAAAGTGCATCTGACATAAGGAATCATGATTAAGCAATTAATTCTATAAAGTCCATACAATACCATATTTATTCCTTGGTATATGAGAATGACCATAGTCACATCATATAAAACATGAAACAATACTTAATTTGGAAATGTTCAGTGAATCTTAGCAGAATAGTAAAGGGAGAGACTTGTTTTCAAGTCAGACAAGAAGAAAACGCAGTTTTTAAAAATAACAAACCAAAGAACACTTACCTAAAAGGATTTCACAATTCAAACAAAGGTTACAGGATAATATTAGGCTGAACCTTTTAAAATTGCCAATTCTTGAATGTTTTTGACATGCAAAAACAGCAGTTTGTAATGGTTTGACTTACTAATAATTTTAATAAAAAAAGGTATGGTGTATTTCATTGAATCAGATGAAAAATCATTAGTTTGAAGCTCCATGAGCAAAGATACATTCATTTTGTGCCCTGCTGTCATTTGTTAACTCCTATGCCTGGAACATGGTAAGTGCTTAATAAATGTTGGTTGCATAAACAAATGGTCTATGCAACAATAAGGTGTTTTCAGAGATTTGAAATAGCTACATTTGAAGCCAAAATTTGTCTTGATTTTGTATGTTCCATGCTGGGTCGTTAATTTTTGAAACATCTTTGTGTATTTCCATCAATTCTTTGTTTTTATTTTTCATTTTTCTCCTTTGAAGTCATCCATTGGACCACGGCCTACACATAGCTGTTGTCTAGCCCCTGAACCAGGATGTATCTTGCCCTCTCAACCTCTTGTACCTTGCAAAACTGAAATCATTTCACCATTACATTTGCAATCACTGTTCAATAAAGCTTCTAGTAGTCAGCCTTTCACCTTTGCAAGATTTCTCGTTTCTTGTTTGAATGTCCTTCATCTTTTCCAATTGTCCTTTGGCTGGATTCAATGCTTAAGTGACTATTACTTTGCAATGCATGCACTGTAACCCCAATTTTCCATTCATTGGAGTTTATTTTCTGAAGAAAATTGCACTTCATTACAGATCTATTCATCTGTGAGTTGGGGGGTAGGAATATAATATTATTCTAGTCTTAAATGGGTCACTCTCCCCCTTTAACTTGGGAAAGGAATGGGAAAATAACTTTGGGCTTTTCTGTAGCTGATATGGTGAGGAAGCTTAATCAGAATTATTAAGGCCATGGAAATTCCTCAATGCCAAGACTGAATATACTTTTGAATTGTATACAAAAGGTCTAAAGTTAACAATTCAGGTACGCTATAAATTCACAGCAGGTAAAAGTCATATATGATTCAAAGAACTCACAGCTATATAATACCATCCAGCTGAATATACTAGTACTTTGTTTCCCATAACAGAAATCCTTTGGAAAAATAGCTTGTGCATTAAATTTTTATGTCCTGAATCATATTTTCATTGTCATAGAAGACACATAGATAAAAATTAAAGAATACATTTAAACAGCATTTGAGATTTTATGAAGGGCTTTCACATATTTTATGCCACTGGGGTTTCACTACAGAGAAAACTGTGAAGGAGATAAACTAAATGGCAATATTTCCCCATATCTAGGCTGGATTAGGTTATATGACTTGCCCAAGTTCACAAAATAAGTAAATTTGTATAATTCAATTTTGAAGGTGAGATTTTGTCCTAAAACTTAATGATTTTTCTTTATATTCCTCTGATTCAGGCTGTAGGCATCTACAGTCTAACTTTCAATTTTTGAAGTCAGGCTGGTTTTAACTTTTATTTCCATATCTTTTCTATAGATTTGGTTATGTTTCTTACAAATTATGACTAGGTGATCTATACCCAAACTGGAATCAGTGACAGACATAATTCTGTCTCTTTAAGATTTTATATTTATAGACAAGCTCCCATGGTATTTTAGTCAAATCTAAAAAAAAGAAAATGCTATGTCTTATCGGTTCCAGCTGTTATAATAAGCTACCATAAAATGAATCTTAAATGTTTGCACTCCTGCTCACTGTTTCTCTCTCCTCTCACCCTCTCTCTCTCTGTCTCTCCCTCTTGTTCTGGCTTCTCTCTCCCTTTATAAAATCACTGCCACGTGTTTTCACTACTTTTAAAATTTTATATGCCTATAAATTTTCTGATTTTTGGTCAATAATGATTAAACATTTATTCATTCCATAAATACACTGAAATCATTTTTAAAATAAGCACCATAGATTTGGCACCTTCTAAACAACTGAAATACATTTCTCATTGTTATGGAGATTGAGAAGTCCAAGACTAGGCCACAGGAAGACTCAATGTCTGGTAGGGCCTGTTTCTCATAAGCAGCTACTTCCTGCTGTGTTCTCTTGTGGTGGAAGAAATAAACAAGCTCCCAAGGGCCTTTTTATAAGGACACTAACCCCAATGGTAAGGTTCATTAAGGTAACTTAATCACCTTCAAAAAGGCCCCACCCTCTTAACCCATTTTTAGGACAGGAACTCGCTCATAAGGAAATGTTCACAAAACTGTAGCTTCCACTAGACTAAATATAGTAGTAAGCAGCTGGCAGGAGAAAAGGGTGAAATATAGTGGGATAACATGTGCATATGTGCAAGTCAGATGTAAATTCTGAGAAATAACAATCACTGAATTCATTACTGTCCTATGGATAGGACAGTGTGTGTTAATAGGTTAATACTATCAAATCGGTGATAAGATTTCAGTATGTGAATTTTGGGAGACACAAACATTCAGACCAATAGCAGACTGCTTTGATGTTGTGGATCAGTTTGTAACTATCAGGGGGCAAAAGGAATGAAAAAACAGCCTTTTAAATCTCTGTTATATGGTAATGGCTTTATTTCTCTGAAATTCCTATCAAGATTATCTACTCTATGGCCATAGGTTTAAAATGAGGAATCTTCTGTTCTTTGTTTTTCTTTTATTTGAGCATCTTTGGTTGGAGTGGAGCGTAGCTTGAATGCTTAATAACAATTTCAAATTTAGAACTAAGGCTTAACAGCAAAAGCAACAGGCTAGATTAACAGATACATGATTGTCCTGATTTACACCTTACATAGGGTATAAATGTATCCGAACATCACATGGCACAAAGTAAATATACATAATCTTTATATTTCTATGTATCAGTAAAACAAAGTTTTCACTTCTCAATATTTAACATGGTGTGCAAAGTTCTCTGTGTTATGGCCCTTGCCTACTTTTCTCTCTTCACTGTTATTTCCTCTGCTGTTTTCAGGTCTCCTTGAACACAAAGGGGAAAGAATGGTACTTTGAGCCACAGTGGCCTTAACCAGGTTTCAAGAGAGTTATTTAAACAGTATGAGCAGGCACAAATTCAACAGAGTTTGAATTTGTGAAACAATTCTTTCTCTTTTTTTCTTTTTCTTTATTTTTTTAACACAGAATTTTGCTATGTGGCCCAGGCTAGACTTGAATTCCTCATCTTCCTGCTTCAGCCTTCTGTGTGCTAATATTATAAGACTGTGTCACAACACTCAAATGAATCTCCTTTTTTAAAGTACATTTCAAGTATCACCTCTTTGACGTAGTAATCCCCACTCATTCCTAGGGAAAATGACATATTCCATTTCTGCCTTGCTAAGGAGTTTAGTTTAGTTTTATAGTACTTATTTTGAGCAACTACTATATATTCTGAGTAGGATACTCAGTGTAGCCTGCAGTCATACCATTGTGGTGTCCAATCCCATCAGATCTCAGAAGCTAAGCAGGGTTGGGCCTGGTTAGTACTTGGAAGGGAGAACCCCTGGGAACACAACATGCTGTAGGTTTGGGAGGAGGATCCTGCAACCCATGCCAAAAATACAATCAGCCATTGAAAACCCTATGAATAGCAGAGAAGCACTAAAAAATACTGTTTTGTCCATTGTACTAGGGTCACTATGAGTCACTATAAGTCACTATGAGTCGGACACCAACTCAGTGGCACCTAACAACAACAGACTCAGTGTAAACACTTTCTTAATGTATTTATTATAGTATTTATTCTTCAGATGTCTGATTTTTTTACCCGCCTTTTTTCATAGCTAAACTGTGAATTGATTGGAGGCAGACTCCATGATTTATCCATTCCACTGCAAATACCTACCATTATTCCCAGCAATGAGATCCTCTATATCAATCCAGTAAGAATAATGGTGGAAAAGACAGTCTTACCTCATATCATCAAAATACTTAAAATCTAATTAAAGAGGTATAGAATAAAAGTTCCAAGCATTGAATACCATGCAAAGCCTGAAATATATGTAAACATGGTGATAAAAATTTCCATTCAAACTATGTAGCAAAGTGTCGTGGTTGATAGATGACAATTAACATCATGGATTCTAATCTGAGAGCATTTTAAAGGGACAGATTGAGAAATTGGTCACTTATGAGAAATAGGCATATCATTTCAGATAAAAGCAAATGCCAAGATCTGCCACAGTCATTTCTAACCATATTGTCTGACAAGGTCCAGATATAGGGAAGTGGGGCTCAAGGAACTCATCTTCCAAGAAATGGATGGGGATGGAGAAAAGGAATATGTGCTTTTTGCTTTATAGGAATAGAATTACTGCTTCTAATTATTATGTACATAATTACTTTATGTTTAGGACTAACACTCATAAGTAATATTGTATTAAACTCTAATGAAACAAAGGCTGAAAGAATGACATGACTGGGGGAATTTATAAGTGAATTAGAGGTAATGACCTCCAATTGTAAGGTTGTTGTTGTTGTTGTTGTTGTTGTTGTTATTGTTAGGTGCCGTCGAGTCGGCATCCGACTCATAGCGACCCTCACAGGGTTCTCAATGGCCGACCGTCCCGGGATTGCCCTGGGAGTGGACTGCCAGGCCCTTCTCCCATTTTTGCAGTGCTGGGAATTGAACTCGGGACCTCAGAGACTGCAGTGCAGCGCTCTACCCACTGAGCCAAATCCCAGCCCCATTGTAAGGTTATGTGGACAATATTTTAGTTAAAGCTGATCAGCGATTTCCACCCTGGAACTCAAGCATTAAGTAATTTATGCTTCAGCTGCAGCAGGCTGAGTTGTTAGCCCCTACTTGGACTGAAGTGGCCCCAACTATGACAGCTAAGGCTTACAAAGAAAGTATAAAACAATCAAAAGAATACACAGGCCTGTTCCCACAGCACAAAAGCCTCCTTGACAATTTAACATGGAGGTGCTTATCTGTCCAAAGGCCGACCTTGGTTCCCAGCTGGGGGAAAGAGTGGATACACAGCATGGGGAGGTGCTTATCTACAGACCTTGGTTTTCAGTTAGAGAAAAAGAGTAGAGGCTGTTGTTCAATAAGGATAGAGTTCAAATACCCTATTATAGTTTATCATTTATGAAAAGCCTTAGAAGAAAGAGACCTTCCAAGTGTTTGGTGTCTGGAGATAGTGAAGTTTGTGTTTTGAACTATGGGTTGTTATGATTAACAGGTGCTTGTGAAACTTTGTTTCATAAATAACTGCATGTGCTATTCTTACTGCTTGCATGACCCAAGCCTAAAAAGATTGTATAAAACACTGAGCTATCTGAAAAATAAACGGAACAGATCCACACTGCCTCCGAGCTGCTGTGTCTGTTACCCATCGCCGACTCCTCATCTGCCTTCGGGAGCCCCTGGATCCTAGGCTGAAGCTGGACTGTGGCAAAGATCCTTTGAGGAGGGGCTGAGATTTAGCCCAGTTGGGGGATGTCCCTGTAGCTAGCAGTGAAGCAAGGTAAGAAAAAAATATGTGGCCAAGAGAAGGCAGCATAGCTCAAACTGCAAGACATACATTATTCTCAGTTCCAGGGCCCCAGAAATGAACCAAAATGGATAGGCAAAAAGTGAAAAGCATCAGGATTTTATTGTAAAAGAGAACAGTTAGGTGCTGAAGTTTTTATTCTCATTTACAACTTCGGGGCCTCGTAAAGGAGAAGAGCTTAGGCTATTGACACAAAGACAAAAGAAGTGATATAATTAGGTAAGATTAAAAGCTGTTATCAGAGCCTGACTGGCCCTCAGATCTCTTCCCATTAATTGGGAGGGTATTGAAAATGTCCACAATTTCACATTTTGTACGAGTAGTGGTGTTTTCTCTTGGAATGGTGTTATAAGTAGACATAAAGAGTAGAATGTGAGAGTTGTAATGAATTTCAGAAATTATATCACTCACAAACTTACTTTACATATAGGAAAACATAAAAATGAAGAATGAGAGGGAATTGTTCAAGGTATAGAGGCTCTAATGTTAGAGTGATTGAAATCTATTTATTACCAGCTAAACCATAGGCACCTAACACCACCACCACACAAAAGGCACAGTGTTAGGCAAGATCAGAATTCTCTCAATCCTCAGCATGACTCTGCAAATAGGGATTTGTATTTTTATTTTAAAAATGAGAAAGGTCAGATTTGGGGATTTTAATCAGTCTTCTTCAGATTGTAGAGTTAGTGAGTGACAGGAAAGCCAAGAATCTTCTCCAGCCTCAGTGGAGACAAAGCCAAGAATATGAATCTAATGTAAATTGGTTAGACATAAGTGAAAGGTTATCATCCAATGTTGAAATGAGCCTTTCCTATTCCTGAAGTGAATTTTCTTCTCCACAAAGAAGGTTTTTCTGTTTCCTTTTGGTGTTGAGCTTTTATTCATACTTATCAAGGGTTTGGTTATTGTAATAAAATCTCCTTCTGCACTGACTCAGAATGCTGTGCACTGACTGGAAAAGTATTAAAGAAATACTTTCATCTCATGTGCTTTAATATCCCTTTCTTTGGCATCCCCATTTATGGACCAGAATGGTATTATTTGTCCAAAAATAATTGAGGACATCCAGTATAGTTTGCTATTTCTACCTTCCTCAGTAGATCTCTTCCTCTGCCCTCATACTTACAAAATATACAATCTTCAGACTGACTGAAGCTCAGCCACTTATGGTACAAATGGGTCAGGATTCATGGAAAAATATTCTAAAAGCACAACCAAATAGCAACACTGATATGCCCAAGTTGAGAAGGATATAGGTGGAGAGAAACTAGCATTTCTGTAGACAAACTTTTTTTCAGTACTGTTTATATACTTTATAAACTGAACTTATTTTATTCAAATCTTATTAGCAAACCTATCAGGCAGATAATTACAATTGGGCTTTTATTGTGTATTAAGTACTATTATAAATGGTAAAATGGTATTTACTTAAATTTATTTATATATTATTTAGTTATTTAGTAATTTTTGAAGAACTGGGGGATTAAATCTAGGACACTCCACCATTGAGCTGTACTCCAGGCCTCTCTTCTATTTTTGATTTTGAGATAGGGTCTCACTAAATTGCACAGGCTGCCTCTGGCCTAGGACTCGCAATCCTCCTTCCTCAGCTTCCCAAAGAACTGCAATTACAAAGGTATATCATGATAACTGGAATTAACTTTTCTTTTCTTTTTCTTTCTGTTTTCTTTTCTTTTTATTTCTTTTTTTTTTCCTTTTTTTTTTTTTTTTTTTTTTTTTTTTTTTTTTTTTTTTTTTTTTTTTTTTTTTTTTTTTTTTTTTTTTTTTTTTTTTTTTTTTTTTTTTTTTTTTTTTTTTTTTTTTTTTTTTTTTTTTTTTTTTTTTTTTGGTGCTGGGGATGGAGCCCAGGGCCTCATGCAAGCTAGGGAAGTGCTCTACCAGTGACCTGCATGCCCAAATTTATTGACTTAATTTTAAATAGTATTAACTGCCTTTAAAAAGTTAGGGCAAGAACACTCAAAATTGTCCAATTCCCAGTCAATTAGTAGCACAATTTTCTCTTTGTATTTTGTTTTTGAGTGAAAATATACTTCGAACATCCTAACAATAGTATGTGTTTTATATTACCTGGGATTGATATTAGGCTGGATTATTTTCTAAAAGATAAAGGATAAGAGTTGTCAGTGCCAGTCACAGGAATCATAGAATGTGAATATTCTAAGAAGCTTTAATGTCATTTATACCTTCAGTTCAGCCATTTCCTCCCATTTTGAAGATAGAAAAGTTAGAGCCCTGAGAAGTGATTAGGCTCAAACTGCACATCTTGACAGTATTCAAATTCAGTTCCCTTCTTTCCCATTTCCAAGTGTTCCCACAGTAAAACAACATAGTCTCCTGGGATACAGAAACACTGGTCAATTACAGAAAACAAAACAGAATCCAAGCATATAAAACCAATGAAACTTAAATATATACTCATTTAACTGTATTAAATGGTACTTTGATCATGGCCAAACTATTCAATGACAGCATTCTAAGTGACAAATCCTATAATCATTTTCTGTTGTTTGCAGAAAAATTTCCAATTTCTATATTAGTCTTTAAAAGCCTATACATATGTCTGATCTTCTCTTACCACCCAGCTTATAATACTGTGGTTCTTTACTTCAAAATAAATATTTTAATCTTACTCAAAAGTATTCAGTCCAATTCCCAATCACCCTTCTTAAATTTTCTTTCATTCCTTCATATATACTTCATTTTATATCCAAATAATTTGTGTTGTGATACATATACATATATATCTACATCTATATCCATATCTATCTACTGATAGATAGATATAGATAGATAGATATAGAAAGATAGATATATAGTGCAAGTGTATATTCTAAGTACTCTATGTATGCTCCATTATACCTGTCTTAGCAGAGTACTCACTAAATTTTCATTTAGTGAATGGAGGAATTTGGTATTATGATAAACAATGCAAGAAACACAATTATATTCTTCCATCCAACTATAATTCCTCAAGCTAGTATGCAGCATCTTGTCTCCACATAGAAATTCTTTCTCCCTAGTGGATAACGCAAAAAAAAAAAAGATATGCACATAATCAAAAGAATCTCTCTATAGTTTTGATTTCTTCCTACCCTAAATGATACTAAAGTGACAGGAAATACATGCAGCAATCTCCCTAAATAAATGCATTTGTCTAAGAAAGCACTATTTCTTGGGAGTATTCACTATCCATTTTTCATATAAGCAATGGAAAACTACAGTTCTTGCCACTAAAATTCAAAGTGCTACACACACTGCCCAATGAAACTCAGGAAGATTCAGAATCTGATTTAGTGCAGTGTGAGTGGTAGACAATGTTATTTCCTACAAATTAATTTAATTGTTTCTACAATGGCAAACGGAAGTCGCTGTGTACTTTTCAATGTGCACTTGGGAGCAGAGCTGAAAGTGGCTTGGAGAAAACACAGGAAACCTACTGCAGATCAAAAGCTCCTACAGAACCCAATCCTTACTGTGCTACCAAATTCCAATGTCATTCTATATCCAAATGGCTTGTTTTCTTATTACTTCCATAAAAATACTTGCAGAATGCATTTAATTAAATATACTCCTTTATAATATGTTAGGAGAATTCACATCAATTGATTAATATGATCAAACACTCAGCTACATGATTTGAAACTGCCAGAAAAAATTATCCAAACTACTGCAATTCACATCAATTGATTAATATGATCAAACACTCAGCTACATAATTTGAAACTGCCAGAAAAAATTATCCAAACTACTGCAATCCAACTATCCAAACAACACAATTTAAAGTATGTGGAAGGGCTTGAAAGATTATATAATCCTGAAAGCTCATGATTTCAATAGGGACTAAGGTCTTTGTTTTACTGATTAGTATTTTCTTCTACCTTTTATACTGAATACACGGCACATTTGAAATAAGTAAACCCTTATTTTTTGGTGTTTTAAGTATTTTGAGAGAGAGAAGTTGAAGACATACAAGGCACTAGGAGGCAACCATCAGATGCAAACAGAAAAGGTTTTGTTGATATGAATCTGCTGGAGCTCCAGATCTAGGGATGGATATTTCAAGCAGAGGCAACACTGTTAGTAAACATCCAATACTATTTATTTGAGTGAGTGAATGAATGAACAAAGTTTTGAATAGTGTTTGTCTGTTTTAGTAAAAATAAGTATTCTAGGTATAATAAGAAAAGGATCTAAGAGCACTAAAAAAAAAAAAAAACTGATTTTTTTTTTTTTTGAAGGAAGTGCTGGGGATCAAATCCAGGGCTATCCACAAGCTTGATCATTGATCTCCATCCCAGCCTAAGTATCTTTAAGCTTTCTGTTGTTTATTTCATACATGGTAATGCATCTGAGGCCTGTAGCCTTAGCCCTGTGGCATCCAATCCTATCAGATATCTCGGAAGCTAAGCAGGGTCAGGACCGGTTAGTACTTGGGTGGGAGACTGCCTGGGAATACCAGGTGCTGTAGGCTTGGGACGAGGACCTGGCAACTCACTCTCAAAAATTAATCCACCGTTGAAAACCCTATGAACAGCAGAGAAGCACTGACAATAGTGTTTCCCCTGTTGTACGCAGGGCCACTAAGAGTAGGATACCGAATCCACGGCACCTAACAACAACAACAATGCATCTGAAGTTATCTGAGACAGAGGTAAGAGTTTGTGTATATTAAAGATGAAGAAAGTTTTAAAAAATATGGAGGTGAAAATGATTCTCATTCAAAAAATATCATTGAAATTCTACACTGAGGCAGACACTGTGGTGAATGCTGGAGAGTCAGAAAGGAACAAAATGAATGTCCCTGGCAGAGCTCCTGTCCAGCGGGAGGGGTTTGAAGGTGGGGCCTGAAGGCGCACTTTTCCACCAGCTTCCAGGCAATGCATTTCTGCGAGCCTGAAGATACACACCTAGGCCAACAAAATGAAGCTTCCTGTGGGGGGAACCCAATGAACAGTGCCAAGGTGGATGCAGTGGGAGGGAAAACCTGTAGCTCTTTCAGGGGCCTTAGGTTTTGAAGACAGTTTGGAACTCTGTCTTTGAGAACAGTAAAAACTGTTAAGGGGGGTTCAGTAGTGGAACGAGTATAAAATTATTGTTTAAAAAGAGGATTTCTTTTCTTGCAGTGTCAAGTCTGGATTAGAGATAGGTAAGACCACATGCTGAGAACCCAATGCAGCAGCAGATGCTATACTTGAGAAATGGAGGTGGCTTGCTTTAGGGTCAGAGCAACAGAGAAGAAGAAAGTGGATGAAGTAATTTAACTGAGTTTTTATGTTAGTAAATGGTTTGCAGTATGTATTGTTTGCATTCAGAATTTTCACTATGTATTCAATGTTCTAACACAATTACTACTGAAGAAAGGATCAGTAGTAGTGCCACCACCTGAGAACATGCTAGAAGTGCTCCAATCAAGACCTGTGTAGATCCAAATCTACACTTTAGCAAGATTTCCAAGTGATTCACATTCACAATAAAATATGTAACATACTCTACCATAAAATAGCTACCTTGCATCTTATGATTTTAGAAAATGTATACTTTTGAATGGCAAAATTTATGAAGAACATCCAACTTCTGCAACACAGTCTAGAATTCTTTATCAGGACATGAATATTAATAAAAATTAATATTAGAGAAATAGAAATGTACAAATTCATTGATAATAATAATGTAGCTTAAAATAAAAATAAATATTTTTATTTCATGACTATAATCTGTTAAAGATATTTGGGTCATATTTGTATATTTTATCCATAATTGAAATACATTTAGAATAAAGTGGCTTATTAAACATTTTACTAATTCTAACTTTGTGAAATCAAATAGGCAAAGATGATACTTATTACAAGAGTGAAAACATACAGGAGAGGAAAATTTTTGAATATGAGGTAGTCTATCCATTTAAATATTGGCAACTTAAGATTTACATCAATTCAACATGTTTCATAAAAAGGAGTAAAATACTTGGCAATTCCAAAATTTCACATTATGATGAATATTCACAAATCGAACAGAAGAACTACAGATTCCATTAGGCATTCTTTTCCCAGTTTACTGAAAATCAATCACAGAATCCCTAATGATAGTTTTAGACATGTGATTGAGAGTATATTTCTAGTATTTTTCACTTTGATTTTATTTTTTTTTTCATAATTGAACTCATAGGTAATTGGGCTGAGAGCCAGTGAGCACCTGATACAGGCTAAAGTTAAGGCAGATCTAATGATCTCCATTTCTGCTAAATTGTACTGAGTTCATGAAACCTATGCTGCTCCTCACCAGTCTCTGTAGTTTTTTCCATCCATTTGTATAAAATAATAAAGACAAAGTGAATCAAATATTAAAATATTTTCACAAATGGATATTGCTTTACCAGCAGAGGTGTTGATGCATTAAAACTGAACTGCTGGCTTGTAGGTGGAGTTGTTGAATTGATTAAAGTGTGCTCACTAGGCTGACATTCTTGGAAGTGGGTACAGAAAAATGGTGAAGGAGATCTCAATGTACAATGCATGAAAATGCAGTTTGTATAAAATAGGAAAGAATAAAACTCAATAAATCTCTATGACTACCTTTATTTCAACAAGTCAATATTGAAGATTCATTTTACAATTAAGTGGTATTGAAGAACTTTGTTGAGTAATAAGATACCTTGGATCTCAATAGTTAGAATTACCTCATATGTGCATTTCAAAATAAGAAAAACTATAATGAACAATAAAGGTAGAAAAACATTTTATTTGTGATAAAATACAAATTAGATAATTTGTACATCATAAGATTATTATAGCTAACAGTTACTTTTGTCATTGAATCCTTTTTACCCATTACTGTCTTTTTATTGTCATTCCTTCATCGTGGAAAAACTGCATTTTATTCTCACAACAAATGTTTGGAGTATTTTATCTCCTCCATTTTACAGATACCAAAACTATGTCTAGGAAAGTACAATAACTTGCTCAAGTCCACACAGCTAGCACTGGGGCAGGTAGAACTGGACTAACTGGAAAGTCTGTTCACACATACCCTTATAAACAACACACATGGTATGCACACAAGGAAACAATAGGAAATACAGCTAGAAAGTTTAATTGGCTGTTTTGAAATGTCCTTTTTCCACATTATGTATAAGAACAATACTACAAGACTTATGCAAGACATTGGCATCTCTCTTTTCTGTCTTGTCCTCATCTTTGTCTCTGTGCTCTATTGTATTTATCACAGTGTAGGATAATTATCAAATATGTAATTTTCTCAAATGAGTCTGTGAATATAAACAATTTAATTCAAGTCCACACCTCCAACATGTAGTCTAGATAAGGTGGTGGTTGTCCTGGATAGGTGTCTTCAAGTCAAATCCGACTCACATAGACCCTCAGGAGTTTTCAGTGACTGACTTGTTTTGGGATTGCTTGAGGAGTGGATTGCCATGTCCTTCTTCTACTTTTGTGGTGCTGGGGATTGAACCAAGGGCAGAGTGCAGAGCAGTGCTCTACTAATTGACTTAAGCCATAGCCTCTAGATAAGGTAGTCACTCAATAAACAAATGACGAATGGAATCTGAAGAGGAATGAAATCATCCTTTTACCTTTTGAACTGTCATGTCAGTATTTTCAGAAAGATTTCTCCAATTTAAAAAAATACTATTTGGTGTTAAAAGACATACTCTATTCTAGGGCACTATGTCTCTATATGTTAGCAATTATATTTCTTGAGAAGCAACATAATACGGTGATCATCAACAAAATGTTTATGAGTAGGCGTTGGAAATTCAATATGAAATAATCAGATAATAGCCTAAATTCTCATTTGAAAATTCAGCTCCCAGTTGCCAATTTAAATCTATATTAATCTATAAAAGTTTGAGAATTAGATATAAAATGAAAGCAAACATCTAAGCCTTTATGATCAGGAAGGTAAATTAGCAAATAAATATTATTCATTAATATGATTTACATACATTATTAGTCCCAAAGTTGTTACTATTACAAATATTCTGACAATTTCTTTTCTTTATACATGAAATGAGTTTTTGTGGGTGTGTTGAAGTTGAACTATTTCCAGCTTTATTCCTTCTCCTTTACGGTTAATATAAACAATCTCTGTAGCCTTCATCTTGTGAGACCACAGTTTATAGGAAATCTTATTATAATCATGGCTATCTGGTATTTTGAGAACTTACTACTTTGGCTAGAAGTTGGAACGTATCTTAACTACTAAATTTTGATCCAAGTGAAGACTGTCTGAGCCAGCTCTATTGTGAGAGAAAATAACAGGACGTTTAGTGGAGTTACCCTGGTATATCTTCTATTAAAACCTGACTATTTAACTGCTTTCCTGAGAAACCAGCAGGTCAAAAGCTGCATTGAAGCAAATTTGACTCAATATTTAGAAGAAGAAAGTGGAAAAATTCATTCCTCTCCTTTGTCTCCAATGAATTCACCGCATCTCTAAACCTGACTTATTTTGTAATGTTTATAGGTATTTATTTTTACAACAAATTATTGAAGTATACCCGGTATTATCTTCATATTATATACTGAAACTGAATCATAAGGAGTATGAGGAATTTACCCAAATGATATAGCTAGGATATTGTGGCAATGGAATTCAAATTCAGTTAGTATGACACCATAGAAAACATACAAACTGTTTCTCCTACCTATACTACAAACAACTACAACATGCTCCATATTCTTCCAGGGATACTATCACCATCACTGTTGAATGCACAAGTTACCCTTTATTTAATATTTCTTACCTGCCAAGCATTGTGATAGAGACTTTTCAAATATTAACTTGTTAATCATCTAAGAAAGCATTATTTCCATTTTGCAGATGAAACTAAGGCTCGGGAAGACTAAATAACTAAAATCATGGAATGAATAAATGCATGCACCCAAAGTCAAATCCAAATCCCACTGATTGCAAAAATTGGCTTGCAATGTCTGGATGAGACTTTCCTTGCTTTATCTCAGTATATGTATGCATGTATGTGTGTATGCATGTATGTATGTTTTATTTATTTATTTATTATCAGAAATATTTCTTTGATGACATTTGGAAATGTGAGAGAGCTTGCTGTTTGTCCCAAAGCAATGGAGCAGAATCAGAGCTTAGTGGACGGTGGTTAGGGAAGCTAAACAAATTCAATGTGCTGGAATGTCCTACATAAGGAAGGTTGTCCTACCCCCAAAATGTCAGCAGTGTCCTATTTGAGAAACATTAAATAATCCCTTATTTTCTTATCATAGGAGTGTTTCCCACGCTGTATATTAACTAAATTATTTTCATACAACTATTGCCATCTTTCATAACTAGAGAGGCTTGGAGATGTTAAAGGCTTTTAAATATGAGTTTACACACATTACTGATTTTTTAAGATCCTAAGGACCTGGCAACCCCCTCCCCAAAATCAATCTGCCATTGAAAACCCTATGAACAGCAGAGAAGCACTGACAATAGTGTTTCCCCTGTTGTACAGAGGGTCGCTATAAGTCGGATATCGACATGACGGCACCTAACAACAACAACAACAAGGTAATTATCATGGGAGAAAGATATGGCAATCCACTCCCAAAGTAATCCTGAAACAATTAGCCATTGAAAACTCTATGAGGGTCACTATGAGTCAGACCCCTACTGGATAGCACCTAACAACAACAACAACAAGGCAATTACCATTCATATTTTTCCAGAAATGAAGATTTTTCATAGCTTTAAATAGCAAATGAGGGCAGCAGAGATGTAAATAATGCAACCTAGCACTTTTGATCCTCTGTGGAGCAATATACGTTTATTCTGATAACTGCCTAAATCAAATATGCAGTGAGAGGAAAATGAGATCACTGTCTGACATAATACAAAAACTCTTTGATGCTGTTGTTAGTGGTGTGTGTATTCATTTATAGATATTCCATTTACCAATCTATTTATCACCTGTAACTACTGCAATGACCTGGGATCTTCTGCACACAAAACAACAGTTTGCATACTTGACTACATTGCTTTTCAGTTTATATTTTTTCTCTATAATGCGAAGTGGTTAATGATTATTTCATATACCGTTACTAAATGCTAATGAGCAATAGTTTGAGAAAGGCAGCAATGTCCTGATGGCAACCAAGAAGACAGTATCTGGTGGTAGACTGCTGTTTGTATTCAAAGGACAATTTGGCTACCTGATAAGAAAAAAAATTTGCTTAAATCTCTTGAGTTTGGTTACTGTTCTAAATCAAAGACTGGGTCTTTCTTGTTTTTTCTTGAAAAAGAAATAAAGAAAAAAGCCACAGTAGTTTGCCACAGGGTAGCTCACGGAGAGGCTCTTTCAGTGACCATGTTAATCAACCTCTAGGATTGAGCTATATTTCTCACCAGGCATTATTCTCAAAGTTGTCCTGGGAAAGCAAAGTAGCCACTCCTCAAATGAAGAAAGTGAAGCTAGGAGAGGTTAGTACCTAAGGTTGCAGAGCTAGTGAATACCAAAGCCAAGATTCCAACTCACAACAATACATTTAAAAGGTCAGTGCTCCCCTTGCATGCTAGGTCACAGGGGGTCCATGGGGCTCATTGAGTGGTGGAGGGGTTGGAGTGCTGAAGACATTCTAGGTTTTATATGTTGTCTATCTTCAGCATTCACATACCATGTTTATTACTTCTTCATATCTACTATGGAGTCATCAAGGAATGTAGATATTCTTTTTCAGAAGAGGAAAGTGAGGATCTGTGATATGAATGAAATTTTCTAAGGCTTAGCCAGCATAAGGAAAAATCTTGCTCTCGATTCAGTCTTCCCTTTATAGGACACCAAAGCCAACATTAAAAGTTGCATTATTTTTGCTCAAGAGCAACAATAAATAAATGATAATTTTACATTAGTTAATATTACCTATTGAGAATAATTTTCTGATTTTTTAGCATGTCTTTTTAAGGAAGGAAATATTTGAAGACCTATCTACCTGGAATTCTGCATAGTATCTGTGACTGAGTTTTAAATAGAGAATAAGCCCTTTTGGATAAACCCCCTAACATTGAGATAAAAGCTTTTGGGAGAGAGGTAGTAAGAAGGTGGTTTTTCTCAGATGGTGTAGTAGTTTGTTTTACATTACTGTAACAAAATGACTGAGGCAGGCTGAGTTTATAAAGAGAAGAGTTTTACTGAGTTCACCATTCTGGAGATTCAGGGCCATGGCACCAGCACTAGACTGGCTCTGATGAGGACTTCACAGCTGATTGCATGGGCATGTAAGTAAGAAAAAATATATTGCCAGCAGGTAGTGAGAGAGAGAGAAAGAGAGAGAGAGAGAGAGAGAGATGAGAGCCCTACAATCCTTCCCAGTTGATACTAAAGACCATTGACTAGGTACCACATACTAAAGTTTCCACCACTTCAACACTGTTACATTGAACAGCACACCTCCAACACACAGACTTCTGGGGACAGACTTAAGCCACAGCCAAGGCACAGTAGGAGATAATTGGGGAAGAAGATGCTCTGAATAGAGTTCTGAGCTTTGATCACAAAGCTCTGTCTTAGTAAGCATTATAGGTACCCCATCACTAACCACTATAGGGACCCCATCTCAAAAACCTGAGAACCATGCATATCTCTTCAGCATTTCTGGAACAAGGCAAGAAAACTCTTGCAGTTATCCTAGGATCAAGAGCGACCAAGAGACAGTGTGTAGGACCTTGTGGAAATCCTTCTTTCCAGAAAAAGGAGAAATAGTGAGTTGCAAGTCTATAATTTTCTTTTGTTCTAATTGATGGAATATAGACTTTCTTTTCCTTTTTAAGAGCTCAGTGCTATGGAGGGCTGATTTCATCTATAAGTGGGCTAATGGGAGTTTTAAAAGGTTACAAATTATCCCAGTTAGCTTACAGAAGTCATTCTGCAGGAGACTCCAATGTTTCAGAAAATATAATAAATACATCAGCATGTGTGAGGCTCGTAACACATTTTATTGGAACACGGAGAATGAGTGATTAACTTACTCAGATTCACTGCAGTTGGTGCAACACAGAGGTTAGAGAAAACCAGATGCATGTATGGAAATACAAGTATTGGAGGCACTTTGGCCCTATAGCAGTAAGGGGAGTGGCAAAGCAGTATGAGGGGCAGGATGCTGTTGATCATGAAGGACCTACGAGCAATGACAAAGCACTATCCTGAAGGTGTTGGCAGGGGCTGGGGGCATACGTGGAGCAGTAAATTGCAAAAGATTTCTGTGCCAAGAATAGCACATTTAATCTCTTTTAAAGTCTACACACAAGAAAGTGAGATTCAATTTACTTTTAAGAGTATCTACTTAAGGAGTCCCCCCATGTGTTTGTCAGCCTTGTCCTGTTGTGGAAGCCTATGTGTTGCTATGATGCTGAAAGCTATGTCACTGGTATTTCAGATATCAGCAGGTCCACCCATGGTGGACAGGGTTCAGCTGAGATTCCAGATTAAGACAGAGTAGTAGAAGGACCCGTCAACCCATTCCTAAAACAATTAGCCATGAAAACCCTATGAGTAACACAGAAGCAGTGTCAAATATAGTGCTGGAAAATGAGCCTGCCAGGCTGAAAGGCATTTAGGAAATAATTGGGGAAGAGTTGCCTCCTCAAAGTAGAGTCTACCTTAATGATGGGAATGGAATAAAGCCCCTGAGACCTCCTTTTGCTGATGTGGCGTGACTCAAAATGAGAAGAACATAGTGACTGCAACATTGGGCTCAACATGAAAAGATCACGTGCATGGCATAGTGTTGGTAGTGTTTCATTGTGTTGTAAATAGGGTCATTGTGGGTAAGATGCAACTCACAGTGGCACCCCCCAGAAAACAATAACAACGACAACAACAACTTCAGAAACTGCCATGTGACAGATGATTTATATATAGTTCACCACCTTGTGAGTTAAAGATCATTCTCCCCATTTTATAAGTGAGAAAATTCAGAGTCAAGCATGTTGAGTAATTTGCTCAATGACTCACAGCCGGGAAGTGACAGAATAGAGTTTCATGGAAACTTGGCTCTAAAACCTAGGTTATTGATCTCCATGCAGCACTGAATCAACGAGATGAAATGATAGTATTGATATTTACATTGAACAAGGTCCAAAATTTTTCCTAAGATGATTTATTAGTAATCCTTGCTAGAACTCTCCATGTTTGCTATACAATATTAGCACTCCTGTGGTAACTGGCACTTAAAATGTGCCTAGCCTAGATGTGCTGTAGATATAAAATGCACATAAGATCTTGAAAATTTTGTTTTAAAAAAGCATACACATTAGTAATTTTTAATGGTTTACTTGCTGAAATGCTAATATAGTGGATATATTTTGAGGATTTACTAAAGTGTATTATTAAATTTAATTTTATATATTTCCTTTTAGGTTTTTAAGGTGTGCCAGGTCACCTTGTTGGATGGTACTGTTTGAGATCCTAGAAGAATCAAGATGAAAAGACACACTTTACATTCAAAGACCTTGCCTTTTCTCATAAAATGAAAAGGTTTCAGGATACAGCTGTTGCTGAACTTCTTATTATGGTTTGAATACAAAACATCCCTCAAGGCTCATATTTGAGTGGTTGGTCCCCAGGCACTATTTGGGGAGGCTGTGGAAGCTTTAGGGTATGGAACCTTGCTGGTGGATTAGGTCACTGGGGATGGAAGTTGGGATGTTTGCCTAGGTCTCAGATTCTGACCTAGGTCGGCTCATGGTCTGCAGTGAATACACTTCCACTTTGACAGTGAAGCGTCATTTATTCCCTGGGCCAAAGAGAGGCCGGAATCTTGGGCACTGGGCTGGGACAGAGATAATCATAACTGCCCTCCCCCTTGTCTTAAATATGAGTCCTTTAAAAAATGAATTGCCTTCTCAGAGCATCAGATTTTTGTTTGGAAAATGAGAATAATCATATCAACTCCAAATTATTACTGTGGAAATTAAATTCATTAAATTCACTAATTCATTTAATTATTCCACATAAAGTTCCTGGCTAATGATAAATGTTCAGTACATGCAAAACCACTTCCTCTGTTCCTCCTTCCCCTTTCTGTGTCTGTCACCAAAGGATATCAGGCCAGTCACCTTAATAACCTTATACTATTTATTGCCACGTGGATGATGATTTTCTAATCTCAAGTTCTCCCCTGCATCTCATCACCCAGCAAATGATAAGAACCTTGCTTGTATAAAGGTCAGCAGCTTGGGGCTGAATTTACATCAAAGATGAAAAATATCTTAAAGTAAATTCAATTTGTAAATATTTACTTGTTTATATTAATGCTTGCTTTTCAATCAAGTGAACCAAATGCTAAAATTTTATAAGCAAGCTAAGTTATTCATGGCAATTTTTGTTTATAAAATAGCACAAAGCTTCAAGAATCAATGTGGCTTTCGAATTCACTTAGCCTTCAGTTTCCTTATTTGAAGTACCTCCCAAAGTTACCTCTTTCCTCAGTTAAAAATTTGAAGAACTTTCTGTTTCTAAAAGGATACTAAAAGATCAATGAGTAATACTTCTGGTTGTGGTCTCTAGTTTCTAACTAAGCATTCATATAACCATTCCTTTATTTACTTGATAAATATTTAATGAACAGCAATTATATGCCAGAAACTGCCGAAAGTGTAAAGGATATAGTGTTTCATAAGTCAGATTCAGTCCGTGTATCTCAGAGCTTCTTTATTACAAAGACAGACACATGTTCCATATATAGCAAAGACAATACTAGACAATGACTGAGAAGACTAAGGGAATATACCAAAGAGCATGTCCTTAGGGCCAGAGAAATAGTTCCTAAAGCAGTAATGTATAAAGTAAGACTATTAGAAGGGGTATGAGTTAGTGAGAGAGGTATTGTCCCAAAATATGTACATGGCTCTATACTTCCAAAACTATCCCTTCTATAGCTGCATCTTTAAAAATAAAATAAAAATGGTAAAGTGGGAAGTCACTTTGGGCCATGAAAAATCCATATGGATACCAGTGTAACATGGAACATTCATTTGCAATTAATTTTTTCAACACTGAATAAAGGTTGTTACTACACTTGAATAGTATCTTATGGAAGTTATAGTCCCAGTATTTTTTTAAAAGCAGTGGATCATCTCTGAATATTAAAGAAATATTGGACTATCTCAGAAGGGATATAAAATAAGCTTTCAGTGACCTGTAAAATTACTCTATTAATGGAATTCTCAGCATTATTTGATTTTTATTAAGTGTATTAATTCAAGGAGACATTCCATATATAGGAGGGAAATCCTCTTAAAGCCTTTCTCCAAAGACTATATCATCAAGATAATCAGAGATCAACTAAGGAAGGTGTCTCATTAGAAAATAGTAGAACTTCTTAAATTTATGTTCATTTGAACTTATTGAACACCTATTAATGACTAGCATTTCTGTCCAAGATCATTTTATTGGATTCTCTTATTCTCAAACTACACCACAAAGGAGGATTTTTATGCCTGTTTTAAACATTAGAAACTAAGGTATAGGTGATTAAAATGATTTGTTAATATCACAGAATAGTTAAAAATATATTGTACTAGTAGTAGTCTATGTACACATCAGCCTATGACTTTTAATTCTTTCAGCATAGTGAACATTTTGAGAAAGTTAGCAATGGCTGGACAAAGAAGATGCTACAGTTTATATTGTTTATATTTATATAGTTTCTATTTAGAATGGAATCCCAAATACCATATACCATTCAATACAGCATGGAGCCTTTCTTACCTAGTGCCCCTGCATTCTAAAACTGCTCTTTAAATATAACCTTTAGAGAATTAAGGAATTCTCTTTAGAGAAAATAAAGAGCTTTGGAAGATACATACAGTCACATGCTGTGTAACAACTTTACAGGCCACATATATGGTGGTGGCCGCATAAGATTATATAGCCATCATTTTTTGTGTACATACAGTCTATGATATTTGCATAAGGACAATATCACCTAAGGACATCTTTTTCATAACATGTCCCTGGCATTAAGGGATGAACAACTGCCATCAAATACGATCTCTAGGTCCAAAGTTTTATTATCCACAACTGCGCTTCTTAGGAATAACTTAGTAAAATGCATGTAACTCTGAGTCTGTGCCACCCATCAACCTATTCTAAAATCTTTGCAATCAGTCCCTGTATAAACCACTCTGCCTTCCTTGCACCCCATATAAACAGATACATAGACATTGAGAGACATTTATATCTTTGCCCAGGCAACTTATACTTGCTCACTATATTTCAGCTTTGACACCACTTCCTCCAAAGGAATTTCTCATTTTGCAAAGGAAAAAGCACATTCCTGACCTATGAACTCCTATGACACCTGAGGTTTACTTATGTTAGTTTTTATAACCTTAATTGTACATTTACTGGCCCATGTTGTCCACTGAACAGGTCACTGAAACAGATTGGTCTCAATTTTGTGAAGCCTCAAGTAAATGTTGAGTTGGGGCTCCTTACTAACAACAACAGCAACAAAAACCCTTAACATCACAAATATAATATTAGATGAGTATGTGAATAATTTTTACAGTGAGAAAAGAAATCACATGAAAGTAGATGTCTTAAAAGTTGACAAATATAAGTATCTTCATACAGAAAAAACATTATAGTTTTACCAGAGAGTTGCCTAACATGAGTCTATTCTTATACTTTCCAATAGACAAATTTCTGGGTCTGACTATTTCTTCCATCGTTTTTCTTCCATCGTTCACCGCTTCCAGTGTCCAGCAGCAATGAGCAAGTTTATATTGTATAATAGTTTTTGAATTTGCCTCTTCTGACCGTGGAGCCCATTGAGTTATACAGTAGGCAATATGATTTATGTATATCATTCCTATCCTGAGATGGTGAGTCTAAGTCAATATATGCAGAAGTTACTCTGAACTATATGTATCTATCCTACTAAATATGAACTATGTCTTTGCACACAAGAACTAAATTCCTAACAGTATGTTTGGTATTTCTCCCTCCCTCGCTCCCTCCCTTTGTCTTTCACTCTCTCTCTCTCTCTCAGCCTAAACTCTAATTTCTATTTGGATCTCCAAAATTCTTCTGGGATCTCCAATGCCATTCTTTCTGGGGAAAAAGTGTGTGGTAGGAAAGCTGGAATATAAAGGGACACAGATTCTCATGAATTGCATTTTAAATATATTAATTCTACAAATCCTACAAAATATATGACCATGTGAACACACTGCTTAGTCCAGAGTCTTTGAAGGGCCTAGGCATGTAAGGTATCCCAAAGTTTAATCTTTCTATTAGCTTCATAATAAATCCATTTGGGGACGTGGGAAAACAAGTGTGTCTTTTTCACTTTTAACTTTCTTATCCCTACTCCTGTGGCTGACAGAGTGTAGGCCCTCTCAAGTGAATGACTCAAATGCTGTCATGTTTGTTTTCAGTCACGCATCATAACCCATGATATGCTTTGTAAAATAGTTAAAAATAAAGCAGAGAAAAATTAGAAGAGAACAATTCACATTATGAGGGATGTTGTATTCAGCTAATAACAATAAAAACCAAACAACTTCATCTGGTGCTATGCATATGATCAGAATATCATAATGATGATCTATATCCTAATTCTACCCTGGTGTATTTTTGTTTTGTGTTGTTTATGAAACATTGTCTCATTATGTAGCCCAAGCTGTACTCAGACTTGCTACATAGCCCAAGCTGGCCTTGAACTCCTGATCTCCCTACTTATGTCTTTCAAGTGCTGGAATTACAAGTGTTTGCCACCCCATTCAGCCTCTTGCGTACTATTACAGACCTGATTTCCTGTCTATAATATAGAGAAAATGGGGAATTTAGCATGTGAAATATGTATTCCAGAAATGATTATGAATATTAGGAATATGAAGCCAAAGATCACGAAAGGCAACTTAAAACCAAGAGATTTATGTCTACTGATAGGTAAATAGATAAACAAACTGTTTTTACTCAGACAATGGAATACAACTTCAGATATAAAAAGGAAAACACCATTGACACGTTACAATATGGGTGAATAGGCAAATAATTGTGCTAAGTGAATTAAGCTAGAGAGCATAATATATCATTCCATTTATGAAAAAAATATAGAGAATGCAAATAAATATGATAGAAATCAGAATAGGAAGTGATTGGAGGTAGCACCAAAGGGTGTGAGGAAGAGGATGCAATAGGACAACAAGGAAGTTTGGGAATGGTGGATATGTTTATGATCTTAATTGTGGTTATGGTATTTCGTGAATTTATATGCACATCAGAACTGCCAAATCACAAACTTTAAACAATGCAGTTTACTATATATCAAGTACACCTCAATAAAGCTGTTTTAAAATCAAAGGGCTATCTATTGATTATTGTGCAACCAAAACAAAATAAATTAATTGGCATTATATAGCACAGGCTCTTGAAAGGAAAGACCCAAACATGTCCCACCTATGTCCTCCTTTGTCCAGATTTGTATGACTCTTTATGTAAGTCTTTACATTTTTCCCCTAACTCCTGAGTATCCTGTAAGATTTATAAAGAAGGCCATTTAGCAGAACACCCTTATCTGCATTTCCAGAGAATCCCTATCTTTAGTGTGTGCTCAAGGCCACTACAGAAGCTATAGAAGGGATAGTTTTGAAAACGCAAATGATAGCCTAGGTAATGAAAGAGGAATCCTTATTCTGAAACAACTACATAGCACCTTGTGACAAATAGATGGGATAAAATCCCATTGTATTTGATCAGCCTCTTAACACATATCACCCAAGGTCAATTTAAGTGAAGGAACTCTTGGTTTTTCAAGAGAAGAACAAATTAATGATAGGATTAGCCCTAAGGGCACTCTAACTACTTACTAAATACCATGATATTTCCATTGGGAACTTCTGAAAAATTGACTCTAATACTTAAAAATCTGGAGAAGGCTTTTATATAAATAATCTACACCAGATAGTGAAGTCCCCTTTGCCTCATTTCTACTCAAGATATAAGGTCCATTGAATGATTACATGAAGAAAATTGCTAAATAATACACACACACACACACACACATGTTATTAAGAAACCAAGATATATATATATATATGATGTTTATATCAATGTTACAATAACTTTAGGTGATAGGTAAGGTAGGTATTAATCTTCAGACTAATTTAAAAATAAATGTCTCTCATAAATTCACTTCAGTTTTATGTTTTTGAAATTTTATTATAAATTAAGAAGTCAAAGTCCTCCTTTACCATCACCCTACCTTGGTCCATCTTCCTCTGATAGAATGTTACTGGCCTCCGGAGTTTTTAAAGATTATGTACAGAGGTTTGGACTGGAGAGTGTTCCCTTGCTCACATGTCCCTTTACTGTTTTTGCTCCCCCAGTACATGGTGTTCTTTCAATGGTTAGTCTGAGCCTTTGCTTAAACAATTCCATAACGTGTAATGTTTCTAATAATGAGTTACCGCTTTGTGGATGTTCTGCCCTCACTTTTGTAGATTTAATTACTTCCCTGAAAGATAGATACAAATAGCATTGAGTGCATATTGTTTCTTGTCCTTTAAACACATAAATGTCCAACAAAAATTACTTTGTATGAGAGTTACATGTTATTTTTCTCCCCAACTAGGTCTTGAGTTTTTCCATATTGGACTAAAGATGATTTGTAACTGTTAGAAAATTATTGGAGCCAGGCAGACCTGGATTTAAACATGGTCTCTAGCAGAACCCTATGAATAGCAGAGAAGCACTGACATAATGCTGGGCATTGCCACAGTGCCAGGGAGTATTTAGTTCTGTTGTATACAAGGTCACTATATGTAGGACCTGACTGGACAACACCTAACAACAACAAGCATTTATTAGAAATCTGGTTTTAGAAAAGTTACTTAATCTCTCAGTGTTTCTTTCAAGAAATGTATAAAATACAAGCCATGATATCTGGTCAGTTGGAAAATGGTAAAGAAGATATCATGAAATAACATGTAAGGCACACTTGGCACTTAATTTATGTTCAATAAATGATAACTAATTTTGCTGATGCTGTTGTTTTGTTATTATTACTTTCACAGTGACAGCTGATGCCTTGGAAGCAAAAGAAAGGTACTTTGAACGGGGAGGACCGTTCAGTTCCTCCCCAGGTAGTAACTCCTTGCAGATTTTCAAGCAGAAGAATATTACAGAGATTAAGGGACAATATTCCTCAAAGCAAACTGACCCTCACAAACGTATTGGCTTGATCTGACAGACCTTACTATAGTGCAAATGAAGAGAATTGCAGCCCAAATAAGCCATCTGGGGTCTTCTGAGGCATCTCAAGCCCATAGGAGATAATGAAAACATACATCACTGGTAACCTTTTAGGCCAACCAGGCTATTGAGCATAACAGGAGCATAATGGCTTTCCTAGAGTGTTAGAAATTCTCCACCTCTGCCTACAGGTAGTTCATCAAATTGCTCCATGTTCATTGCTTCAATCTGCATGCAGCTTTAATATGCCCTATAAACCTCAATTTTTTCCCTTAAAAGCTTCAAGGCCCCAGGAAATTTTTGTGCCTACCTACCATACTCACCAACTGACAAAGACCCTGAAAGTTGAAAATCAAGCCTGTTATACTAAAGAAATAAAAAGAAGAGGGGAAGTCATGTTAAAAATAAACAGTTTCAAAGGTTTCAGACAAAAAAGTCGGTGCAATTTGCAACTTCATTTGTTCCAGTGACAAGCTGATAAAATGTTGGTGCTACAAATGCATCAGAAAATCTGACATAAATTGAAAATGACTACACATTCCATTATCCCAAATTCTCTTGGTAATAGAAAATGATTGTTAAAGACAGTTTCAAGTATGTCTCAAGCTGTCTATGGGAAATAAAACCCTCGATTATCAGGAAAGATAAGCATTGAAGATGAGGCAAAGATGCAGTGATTCTGTGATACAAACCTCAGTATTTTGATTACTGATTTTCCAAACACTTTCATGAAGAGATATTAAAATATGGATAGAAATCTGTTATCAATGGAGTACATTTAAAAACTGGGTATAGAAATGATCCATGGGGCAATGAGTCATTGACAGAAAAGTTGGTCAGTCAATAATTCAAGTTTGTCAAGAAAGTTACTACAGTTTTCCTAGGAGTATTCACAAAAACCGGTGTGTAAATGACATTCTATTCATGGAAAGTGGTTACCTAAAATAAACTTTAAAAATATGACACATCATATTTTAGTTTCCCTAGAAACTTTTGAAAGAAATAAAAGTATAATTAGAATCTCCTTTGTATTCTTTTGAATTAATGTCATGTTTTTTTTTTCATGGCAAAGCTTTGTAGCATTACTACTGTTTGTCATGCAAAGAACAGCTTTACAATGCAAAGAAAAGTTGCATAATATAACATCACATGAGAATACTTACATTCTTTATTTTACAGTTGGGGAAAATTGATCTCAGAGAAATTAAAGATACTCCCCAAGGCTAACCAACTAACAAGTACAGATTTGAATTTCAGTCAATTCGGTTGGAAGAATTGACTATTTCTTCCATGAGAAGTCTTTTATATAGCATTTGATCTTATATTTTATTCAGTTCTGACTATAGTTACTTTATAGCCTCCTCCTTCATGATCATATAGAATTCAACGCATATTATTAGATTCATTAATTTAAAAGATTCACCCATTCACCCTACAAGCATTTAGTGAAAGTTTACTAGTTCCTAAGTATTTTTCTTGGGAGAAGGACCTGGCAATCCAGTCCCAAGGCAATCCCAAACCAGCCAGCCATTGAAAACCCTATGAGGGTTGCTATGAGTCAGATACCGACTCCACAGCACCTAACAAAAACAAGGAGTATCTTTCTTAATGGCTGTTCACCAATGACTGCAGTAACATTAGTGATAGTATTACCTAATACTCTTTCAATTGCAAGTAAGAGAAACCCACTCTAAACTAACTGAAGCAGTAGAGAAATTGATTAGCAGGACACTGGAAATATTTCTACAGTAAAGGAAGGACTGCAGGAGTCTGGGAAAATTTGGGGCTCCAGGAAACTGGGTCTGGGGCTTTTTCTAGCCATGACTCTGGTTTTCCATCTTTTATTTTTCCTTCTGTTTGAGAGTGGTTTCATTTTCTCAGACTCCCTTATGTGCTGAGAGACAACATGGACATCAGAGCCCTGAGGCCACATAGCTACAATCTGGAAAAAAAAAAAAAAAAAGAATTCCCTGTGCCTGCAGCCATGGCACACGCCTATAATCCCAGTGGCTCAGCTCAGAAGGCGGAAGCAGGAGGATCACAAGTTCGAGAGGAGAGGCAGTCTGTGTAACTTAGTGAGACCCTGTCTCAAAAAGTAAAAAAATGGGCTGAAGGTGCAGCTCAGTGGTCCAGCACTTGTAGAGCATGCAAGAGAGGGGCCCTGGGTTCAACCCCCGGTACTGAAAAAAAAAAAAAAGAAAGAAAGAAAGAAAAAAAAAGAAATTCCCTAAAGCTAAGCATGTAAAAAACCAGGGAAGGTCACTGATGGTCCAGCGAGGTACACTTGCCCACCCAGACCTATCGTTGACCAGGGAGTTGCAATATGATGATTATTCAGGCTGAGACTACGTGTCCACCCCTGGAGGACAGACATGATCTGAAGTCTGGAGATGGCTCTACCACAAATACGAGATTACAGGGGGATAAGAATAATTTTCCAAAAAAAGAGGGAGGGCAGGCAAGTATTTATAACTGGCAGATTAGGAAAACATATTGGGGTGGTCACACTAGCAAACATCAGGAATACAAGTTAACATTTATCTAGCTTATATTACATATCAGGCATAATTCTGAATATTTCGCATGTTAAATTTTTAAATCTTCACAATAATAATAGAAAATAGGTTGCATTTTTATTTCCAATAATTATTAGAAAATAGCTGGGCACCATGGAACATGCCTATAATCACAGCTACTTGGGAGACTAAAGGGGGAAGATCTTGAGTTTGAGGTAGTAGGCAGCCTATGCAACTTAGTGAGACCGTATCACAAAATGAAAAGCACAAAAGGGGCTGGGAGTACAGCTCAGTGGTAGAGTACTTGCCTAGCATATGTGAGGCCTTGAGTTCAAGTCCTTGCACTCCCAATAAAATAAATAAATAAATAAAGGCTTAAAGGTGTTAAATTGTCAAAGAGGTTTAGGAAGTAACTAGGAAAGGTTAGATTGAACAAAATGTACATATGATCTAGCTCTTATAATCATTCTATGCAAGTTCCAATTTTGGAAAATGTCTTAGTACATCCAGGACTAAGATTTTTGGAACCAAAAAGTGGAAACTGAGTGGATTAAACTAACATCTATTTGTAATAATTATGGAGGTGGAGGTCCAAGATCAAAAAGGCAGCAGGTATGGTATCTGATCAGGACTTGCTTCCTGATTCATAGATTATCATCTTTTATGGCAGCACATCACAGAAGGGTGCAAGAGCTCTCTGGGGTCTCTTTTATAAAGGTTCAATTTCATTCATGAGGGATATACCCTTGTAACCTAATGAACTTCTAAAGGCCCTGGCTCCCACTTTTGCCAAAATGGGGCTTGGACTTATGTGAATTTGGGGGAGACAACATTCAATTCATATGACAATATTATTATTATTATTATGATTAATCATTATTATACATGGCATGGTTTGTAGATCCTGGGCATCTTTCTTTGTGAATATTTTAGTCTATTAATGCCTCTAAAAATAGAGATTAGGAGCAAATGTCATATGTCAGACACACTTATAACATTTGGGTGTGAGCATTACACCCAAAACTTTAAAAATACTGTTTTGCTTATTGTATGTAGAGTCTCTATGAGTCGGATACTGACTCAACAGTATCTAACAACAACAACAAACATAAAGAAAAATATGATTATATGTGTGTGTGTGTGTGTGTGTGTTGTTGTTGTTGTTGTTGTTAGGTGCTGTCATGTCAGGTCCAACTCTTAGCAACTAGCAACCCTAGGTACAACAGGACACTCTGCCATGCCCAGCACTATGTCAATGCTTCTCTGCTATTCATAGGGTTTTTAATGTCTGATTGTTTCAGAATTGGGCTTTTATGTCCTACTTCCAAGCCTACAGCACCCAGTATTCCAAGGGGATCTCCCATCCACGTACTAATCAGGTCCAATACCATGCTGGTGTGGCTGTAGAAAAAAAAAACATATATATATATATATATATATATATATATATATATATATATATATATATATATTTACATCTGGGTTAAATTTCTTTTCTGGTCTCAATTAAACTCACCAATGACTATGATTATCATGCTGAAACATGACCCTTTCAGTCAGTATATTAGATATTAGGAAATCACTTATCACATTAGAGACCACTTATTAGTTATTTAGGGGGCTGGGATTTAGCTCAGTTGGTAGAGTGCTGCTCTGCAGTCTCTGAGGCCCCGAGTTCAATTCCCAGCATGGCAAAAATGTGAGAAGGGCCTGGCAATCCACTCCCAAGGCAATCCCAAAACAGTCAGCCATTGAAAACCCTATGAGGGTTGCTATGAGTCAGATACCGACTGGATGGCACCTAACAACAACAACAACAACAACAACACTTAGTTATTTGATCTTTAACTTTTGTTTAATATTTCTTTCGTTATCAGGGAATAAACTTTCTACATGTAAGGACCATGTACCATATCTACTTTTTTTTTTTTTTACTATTGAATGTTAAATGGCTAGGTAAGTGTTTGGTAGAATAGTTAACCAATAAATAATTTCAAATGAATAAATGGAATAATTTACTGATATTTTAATATATAAAGCATTTTTAAGACTAATTAGAAATCAATATTTTGTTATTGAAGTTGCTTTGTTTTGTGTTCAAAATTAAGACAAAATTCCATAGCAGGAAGTACTTGATGCTTTCCTATTTTTAGCTCATGTATCATGTGGAAAAATGCAGAGATTTGTTCATCCACCTTTGTTCCTAGTGTTTCCTTGGTTTTCCTTGCCCAGCTTTCTACTCTTCTACTGAGCAAACTCCCAGCTTCCATTCTAGAAATTTTCTTTTACCATATCATCTATAAATCTGTTTTGGCATCCCCCTTGGTAGACACTTCTCCACACATTTCTATGATGCAAATTGATTACTGCACTTTTCAGCTCTCACTGTTACTATGTATTGAATGCCTATACCTTACAGTATGGAGTCCATCCCTAAATCTTTCTCTATATTTGTGAAAACTAGCAGAGTACACAGAACACAATCACTATTATCATTTTCATCATTAATATGAGCAACAGCAACTCTATGTCTTACAGGATTTATCTATAAACTCCCCCAGAGGTCCTTCCACAGAACCAGTATCTGAGGAGAGCCACAGCTCTGAAGTTGAACTATGTCTATTGCTCCAGAGCTGATAAAACAGCTCCTAAGAAAAAGCTAGTTTACTGAAGCAAAGACGGAACTGTTTAAGAATGAAGGGAATTATAAAAAGAATAAGAAAGGAAGTGATAGGAGAATATATTTTTGAACATTGTGAAAATGTTCCTAGCCAGAACTTGTACTATCAGTTTCCCTGGTAAATAAACTGTTCATCTTATATTTTATTTTCCTTTCTATTTTTCCCATGTTCTCATTCAATTTTCAACCCCGCAGATCCTTTCACCTGTCTGCTCAGCCTCTACTTTGACATTAAGCATATGACATTAAT
This sequence comes from Pedetes capensis, assembly GCA_007922755.1. Taxonomy (NCBI): domain Eukaryota; kingdom Metazoa; phylum Chordata; class Mammalia; order Rodentia; family Pedetidae; genus Pedetes; species Pedetes capensis. The sequence continues at coordinate 7,526 of VMDO01017031.1, read as the reverse complement.
TCCATGGCATGTAAGACATGACCAAAAAGAGGTGGGTTTTCCTAGGGAAAGACTTCATTTGAAAATGTAAAATCAGATAATCTGAAAAAACAATGACTCATACTTAGGGATGCAGCTGGCCTCTAATTCAAATTCTATTACTTGTGTAGATTGACCAAGTTTTTTAACTCTGGGCTCCAGATTTCTCTTTTGTATGACTGGATAATATCTGCTTCATATGGTGACTGAGACAATGAAATAAAACACAGTGTCTGACAAATAGGTACTCAGTAAATGTATATTGAATTCCACTGAATTAAAAGAAAATTGTATGGTCTTTAGATATGTATCTTGTTTCATTCCAGTTAATTCAATTTTATAACTTTAAGGAACATAGATTCAAAAAAGTGAATTAGCCAGGTTAATAACTCGTACATCAGAATTAGAATGTGGAAAGAACAAAGGAATTTTATTAAAAATAAGAAATTATAACTAGCATGTCAGAAACATTCTTGAGAAAGTAACCAATCCTGTAGTATGACAAACAAGGGAAATTTATTTCCCTTCTCTGTAAATAGTGAATAATAATAAATAGTTAACAAATTGCCAAATAAATGAATCATGTTTAATTTCAAATAGGGGTTGACCATCACCGAGCAGCTTAATCGCTCATAGTAAGACAAATACATGGTTTTGCTTAATTAGCATCATCGCTGATATAAATGTTTGAAGAACAGAGATAGTTCTCTGTTTATTGCATAGAAATCTTTGTTGATCACTTTGGAAACCCTGTGGTCTTTTAAGGGTGGAGGTGGAATAGATACTTGATGGAGTTGTGTAAACTTCTGAGAATAATCCTAAATTTAGAGCAAAATAATCAAAGTACAGATCATCTCATACTAATGAGACAGGAGCATCATGATTCCATCCTGCTCAAAAACAGCCTTTCCCTAACAATCATAAAATATCTGATGACCTCAGGGCAGTTGAAGCTTTGTTAAGGTAAATTAAGACCCTCTGCATCTTCAACAGGTATTTATTGAAGAAGTATTGGCAGAATTATGGGTATTTATAGAGTTGTAGTCCAGGAAGCATGTGAAGTGCAAGTTCTTTTCCTCCTCCTCCCTTTCGCAGTAAGGGAAGCCTGAGGCCTTTTTCAGTGAATCCCCTCTAGGCAGACACTAAGGGCCTGTCTTACTTCTGACTGTACCTTGCCAGGGGAGCTGAGTAGGAGGTGGTGAAATCAGAGAAGATGAAAAGCATCACTAGTGCAAGCCTGCCTGGACACGTTCAGTCATGAAGCATTTAGTAAACAGCATTCAGAACACACAGTGCCCCGGTGAGATCCTCTGCTCATGGGCCCAGCACAGGCCACTGTAATCATAGCCCAAAAAACTGCGCCTGAGGCAAAGGCAGCCCACCCTCGCCCAACAAGACATACAGAGGTGTTTACCTAAAGAGTCAGGTACTGAGAGCTGAGGACACAGGGCTGATCATCTCACACGTGTGGCAATTTCATCTAGAAAAGGCTTTGGGGATTACTTGTGCTCTCTGCTCCTGTACACATGGGACAGACCTTTGTGAAATGTCTAAGTTATAGTTTTCCAGGGTCAGGACCACAAGCACGTCTCTAAAGCTTTGATTCCTATGGTTGCCTCTCAGAACAAATTAAATAAATGCCCTTTGAGACATGTTGTTCATTCCCAATTACCTATGATACCTTTCAGTATCTCTTATAGATAAAGCTGAATTCCAGGGATCAAAAACATCCAACTTGGCATTTGTCTAGGAAAGTGAGATTCCCCAGGAAAAAGGGCATGATTTCCAGAGCTGGTGCTTTTTGTGGTTATCCTAATCTGAGAAATCTGTTATGTTATTTTTGCAGAGGAAAAGTCACCAGGTATATTGATACACACCAGTAATTACAGCTCTAAGGAGGCTGAGGCAAAAGGATTGTGAGTTTCTGACCAGCCTGGATTACAAAGTGCCTTCCAGTGCTCCAAACCATCCTGGGATACCTAGTGAGACCCTATCTCAAAAATAAATAAATAAATAAATAACAACAACAAAACAAACAAAAAACAATACATCAAAAGTATTTAGCTAAGTGAGTGATATCTGGCCTATTGTTGACATTTAATAACACTAGAATGCACAGCACATTCCCTCTGCAATCACATGGATTTTGGTTCATTTCTTCACCTCATCTTTTCACTGTTCACACTGAGAAGCCCCCACTGCTCCTTTATTGTTGTGAGGTGCCATCAAATTGGTGTCTGACTCATAGCCACCCTATGTATGATCGGCGAAACACTATTATTAATGCTTCCTTGCTATTTAGAGGGTTTTCAATGGCTGATTTTTTGGGGGAGTGGGTCACTAGGTCCTTCTCCCAAGCCTTTAGCATCTGGTGTTCCCAGGTTGTCTCCCATCCAAGTACTAACCAGGCCCGACCCTGCTTAGCTTCTGAGATTTGACAGGATCAGATGCCACAATGGTGGGGCTGCAGGCATTGCTCCTTTAGAGTGTAACTATTACAGATTTGTACTTGGTTCGGCTCCTCCTCAGATACTTCAGTGTCTAGAAACCTAGCTTCCAGGGGTGTCCTTTCATCTGTTATTGTTCATCTTCCTCTCGCCTTGCTCCTCCCCTTCTAAGTAGAAACATACCTCACTCTGCACACCATTTTTAAACTGAGCAGCGTCCTAGTTTTAGTAACCTGAAGAAACACAGACAGGAATCATTGTTGTTAATATATAATGAGATGATTCTTATTTGGCCATTAAACATACACATTTTAATTGAAGTCAAGGCCTGATAAGTTCTAAAAATATCAACTGCGAGACAAGAAAAGTAGCCAATTATTAAGAATTGTTGTCATTGTTGTTAGGTGGCATTGAGTGGGATCAGACTCATAGTGACCCTAAGTACAACAGAACGAAACACTATTCAACACTGTGCCATGTGCACAATCTTTTTGAGCACATTGTTGCAGCCACTGTTTCTTCTCATTTTGAGTGATGCCACATCAGCAAAAGAAGTTCCCATGGGCTTTATTCCATTCCTGTCAGTAAGGTTGACTCTACTTTGAGGAAGCAACTCTTCCCCAGTCATTTCTTGAATGCCTTCCAGCCTGGGGGGCTCCTATTTTGGCACTATATTTGATAGTGCTTCTCTGCTATTAATAAGGTTTTCAATGGGTAATTGTTTCAGAGTGGGCTGCCAGGTCCTTCTCCCTAGTCTGTGTTAGTCTTGAAGCTCAGCTGAAACCTGTTCACCATGCATGTCCCTGCTGGCATCTGAAATACCAATGATATAGCTTTCAGAATCACAGCAACACACAAGCCCCCACAACATGACAAGCTGACAGACACATGGGAGATTAATAACACTAGCAGATGGATAAAAAAGTCCCTACAACTGAAAAGAACATGTTACCAAAATTTATGTCAGAAATAGGGATATTTTTACTGAATCCCTGAATTAGAGTCCTGCCTCCCAGTTTTTAGTAAAGACACAGAAGGGCAGGACAGGGCAGGATAGTTCATCTCTCCCTGCCAGTATTCCCTCACCTATGCAATTAAGTTAATGAATGTTCTCCTCTCAGACCCTGAGGTGAGGAGTTATTAATGACACATGTGGTGACAAACATTCACATCCATGAATCCTTAGGATTTGTTGACATGTTAAACATTTTGCATGAACCTTTAATACCCCAATTTAAAACATTAAAGCTTATTGTATTCCCATTTCACCTACAAGTTGATGGTGCATGTACCTGTTATGTTTGACCAAAAGATGCCATGGAATGTCATTTTTTTTTTTTACTAATTATTATCCTTTCAAAATGTAAATGAACACAAGACTTACAAATAGCCACATTTGACTTCTGCCAAGGAAATACAGCTGTCATTCTGTATCTACACATCCTTCCATTGCCAGGTTTTGCAGATGTACTATCCACACTTGTACACTCTTCTTCTTTTTGCCTCTTTCCCTCTTTATGCCTCTGAAATCTTCACCTCATCCCCACAGCTCCTCAAAACAGAATAGTAAGCAAAATTACATGTCCACTAAAACAACAAGGCCAGATATTTTATCACTTCTTAATTGTAGAAAGCCTGCAGCTGTAGCCCTGTGGCAATCTATCCTGTCAGATCTCGGAAGCTAAGCAGGGTTGGGCATGGTTAGTACGTGGATGGGAGATTGCCTGGGAACACCAGAAGCTGTAGGCTTGGGAGAAGGACCTGGCAACCCCCTCCCAAAAATCAATCTGCCATTGAAAACTCTATGAACAGCAGAGAAGCACTGACAATAGTGTTTCCCCTGTTGTACAGAGGGTGGCTATGAGTGGGATACTGACTCAACGGCACTTAACAACAACAACAACAACAATTGTAGAAACGGGCTGGGATTTAGCTCAGTTGGTAGAGCACCGCTCTGCAGTCTCTGAGGTCCCGAGTTCGATTTCCAGCACTGCAAAAATGGGAGAAGGGCGTGGCAACCCACTCCCAAGGCAATCCCCAAACAATCTGCTATTGAAAACCCTATGAGGGTCGCTATGAGTCGGACTCGACGGCACCTAACAACAACTGTATAAACGGTTTTTCTCTTTCTCTCTTTCTCTTACTCTTCTAACATCATGTCTCTCTCATTTCCTATTCTGTGATGAGAACCTACACTCTTAAATGGAATCATTATAAAATTTGAGTGAATGGGTATCAATTTCACTCTGGGGGATAAGAGACATTCCTTCACTGCACCAACTCAAAAAACATTACAAGATTTGAGGATTAAGTTAACTTAATCTTCACTTTACTTCACATCTTTATTGAGCAATGTTAAGTATTGGGCCCAAGTTAGTCAATAAGAGATACGTGCTTTCAGTTATTGTGGATCATACATTGGCAGAAAAGACAAAGTTTATTTGACATTTAAGGATGGGGACGGGCAATATTGACTTGTGTCCTGGTTCTCTTACTTGGTAGTAGTAGTTGTAGGAGGAGTAGTGATGGTGGTTATAGTATCAACTCAACTTCCTTGATGCTTACTCTGTCTTGGTTATGGTTCTACACACCTTGGAGGAATGCACTCATTTATGACTGATCTAAACTACAAAACTGCTCTTATTTTTCCATTTTAACTGGTTGTTCTTTATTGTTCCACATTAATGGATAAATGACCTGGGTATACAAAGCACAGTAGAATATCATAAAACACAAAAACATCACTGGAGCCTGGTGCATGGGCACTTGCCTGTAATCCCAGAGACTTGGGTGGCAGAGGCAGGAGGATCGCAAGTTCAAGGCCAGAGATGGCCCGTGTAACTTAAGGAGAACTTGCCTCTATTTAAAAACTAAAATAGTGCTGGTGGTGCACCTCAGTGGCAGAGCACTTGCAAAGCATACATGTGGCCCTGGGTTCAGCCCCCTACTATTGTAAAAACTAAAAAAAAAAAAAAAAAAAAAAGCCCTGGAAATAAAACTTGATGTGGAAACATCCTGTATTTTCCTCAACTCTTCTTAGAAGAATAAAAGTATTTGAAAATAGTTTATATAGCTGCTGGTTATGAGTGAGAACTCTCAGTTGGAAGGACTGAGTCACTAAAGTTACTCTCTAAGGTGCCTATAGGACAAGATGAGTCCTATTAATTTCCACCTTTGCTTGTCTTTGTCAGATGTGGTAAGTATGACTAAACCCAAAATGGATTGTTCTCCAAAACAGATGCTAGAAGGAGCTCTACAATCAACACACCCTGCCATTCCTGCAGGCGATCCTCAGAGATTCCTTTATACTTACTTTGGAAAGAACTCAGAAGCTGATTCAAACAAGCATAAAGTTGTTTAACTCCTAAATCACCTTCATTCTTATAATATACCCTGAATTTCTGAATTATGTCAAATACTTCCCTAACTTACAAATCCTTCTTATTCTGATAGTTATCATTCTGTCTTTAACTGCCAACATTTTGCCTATGCAAAGGCCTCCACCACTACCTCTCAATTCCTTTTCTAAATATTTTTTTATCTGGCTTCTTTACCAAATCTGAGTCCCATTGCACAGTAATTTGTCTTATCCATCTTTATACTTCATTGCTAGAGTCCTGCATAATGCATTTAAATATTTGCTAAATAATAATTTTCTATTGAAGGTAAAATCATAGAAACTTCTTTACTAAGACACATCGAGGACACTAAAGAAAAATGTATGTACAGACCAGATGTTCAGTAAGTATTTGTTAAATATCTGTATGGTCATGTGTTTCCTGTTCCTTTAAGTTACTTGCAGTTATTTAAACAAGAGCAACTCATTTTCTTCCTTTTTAAAAGATAACATCTTTCATATTATTGCATTTCAGAATATCCAAAAGCAGCCTAATTTTTCAAAACTCTGAAGTGTGTTCAATGAGTCCTATTTATAGATTAATTGGCAAAGCCATATACAGGCAATGATGGCAGCTCAATTTCTAGGTACAGTCTTATTTGGTTCATCATGGTTTGACAAGTTGGCATGTTTGAGGTTAATGAGAAAATTCATTTTCAGTGACATTCCAGGCAGTCAGCAGAGCAAGAGTCATACTAATAAGGAATTGCTTGTTACATATACTGCACAGTCTTCGCAACTTTTCTTTAGAAAATGTAGTGATTTGCCTTAAGTCTAGATAAGGAGAGATTAAAAAAGGCAATATCTAAAACTTCTCAAGAGAAATGGGATGCAGATTTTTTTTAATTTAAATGTTTTATTATGCAGCTGGGCACAGTGACTCATGCCTGTAATCCTACCAATTCCTGAGGCAGAAGGATCACAGATTTGAGGCCAGAGGCAGCCTGGGTAACTTTGTGAGACCTTGTCTCAAGATAAAAAAATAAAAAATGGTCCGAGTGGTACAGCACCTACAAATTACATGCAAGGCCCTAGGTTCAACCACCAAGTGCATACAAATTTATTATAATCTCTAACACATGAACAAGAATATTTAACAAATGATCAAATGTTTCCATTATTATAGGCTCATAAGGAATATGATGGTTATAAATATGTTGTTGTTGGTTACTGTTGAGTTGGATTTGACTCATGGCCACCCTATGTACAACAGAACGAAACAATATCGAACACTATGCCATACATGCGATCTTTTTAAGTTTGAGTCCAATGTTTCAGTCACTATATTTCTTCTCATTTTGAGTCATGCCACATCTGCAAAAGAAGGTCTCAGTGGGGTTATTCCATTCCTTTCATCAGGGTCAACTCTACCTGGAGGAGGCAACTCTTTCCCCTTCATTTTTTGAAGACCTTCCAGCTTGGAGGGCTCATTCTCCATGACCATATTTGACAGTGCTTTTCTGCTGTTCATAGGGTTTTCAATGGCTAATTGTTTCAGGAGTGGGCTGCCAGGTCATTCTTCCTAGTCTGTCTTAGTCTGGAAGCTCAGCTGAAACTTGTCCACCATAGGTGGCCCTGCTGGTATCTGAAATACCAGTTGCATAGCCTTTAGCCTCACAGCCACACTCAAGCCCTCACAGCATGAATAGCTGACAGATACGTGA
>VMDO01017030.1:0-46028 GCA_007922755.1 Pedetes capensis | reverse complement strand
GTTACTGGGTAAAGGTGAGGCACAGATCTTATTTTTAACAATTCACAAAGAAACGAATGCAGTAAGAGCAACCACTAGCTAGGGTCATTATATCAGTTGGTCCCCTTTCAAGAGAGCTGCTCAGTCCTCACTTTACCTCCATCGTCTGGTCATAGGCTGATGGTTAGGAAAGCATTCGGACCCCCGTCAACTGGAGAGGAACTAGTGCTGATCAGGCATCTTTGAAGCTCTTATGGGGAATGGGGGCAAGGAGCATAAGTCAAAATCACTGTGTCTTTTAAATCCTTAAACTTTAGGGGCTAGCTGGGGTGTAGCTCAGTTAGTAGAGCGCTGTACTGTGCCCTCTCTGAGGCCCTTGGTTCGATCCAAACACAAGAGAAGGGTGTGGCAATCCACTCCTGTAGAAGCAATGCTGCCACTCCTGAAGAAGCAATCCTGAAACAATCAGCCATTGAAAACCCCATGAGGGTTGCTATGAGTCGCGATGGCACCTAACAGCAACAATCTTTAGGGGGAGGGGACATAAAATAGAGGCGAAAAGGGGAGAGAGGAAAATCTGAAATAGGTAGCGATGTAACTGTATGAATACATGTCTGCAGCCGTAGCCCTGTGGCATCCGATCTCATCAGATCTTGGAAGCTAAGCAGGATCAGGCCTGGTTAGTCCTTGGATGGGGGACCACCTGGGAATACCAGGTGCTGTAGGCTTGGGAGACGGACCCGGCAACCCACTCCCAAAAATCAATCTGCCATTGAAAACCCTATGAACAGCACAGAAGCACTGACAATAGTGTTTCACCTGTTGTATGTAGGGTTGCTATGAGTTGGATACCCACTCGATGGCACCTAATAACAACAACATATGAACACATGGGAAAAAATAGGGGAAAGAAAAAATATCCATGAGAATGTAACTCATGAATGCATATGATCTTATTATGGATTAATCAAATGGTTTTTTAAAACATGTAAGTTGGTGAAAGTGTAACCAAAGTGATGTAATAGTTATATCATGGGAATAGCAAAAGTCTTATTATTCTGTGCCCCAACAACATTTATAAATAAGGGGAAAATGATTTTTAAATAGTAAATATGCTAATTCTCCCCCCCTCCACCCCACAAAAAATAAATCCTTATTCTTCATCTAAAATACTTGAGAACCAGCTGGGCACGGTGGTGCACACCTATAAGCCCAGCAGCTCGGTAGGCAGAGGCAGGAGGATCGCAAGTTCGAGATCAGAGGCAGTCTGCGTAACTTAGCAAGACCCTGTCTTAAAAAGTAAAAAAAAAAAAAAAAAAAAAAAAAAAAAAAAAAAAAAAAAAAAAAAAAAAAAAAAAGGGCTGGGGGCGCTTGAGAACCATTTTAGCACTATTTCTAAAGAAAAACATGTAATAAAAGGATATTGCTTTCTGGTACCTGATTCCAAGTGCATTGATGGTTAAAATGGAAAAAGGAAAGGTATTCTTCTCCCCAAAGGACAAAGTCTATTATCTACAAATACAACACTGCAGATGAAATTACATTTCAATAGGAACAGCTTTTGTAATTTGGTCTGCACGAGTTATGAAGCGGGTTTTCAGAGGGGGGAGAGAACAATCAGCTGTTTCTCTCTCGGAGACCAAAAATGTGTGAGAAACGATGCCACCAATTGCAGCGCCTGAGGCGTACAAATGACAGAAATAACCACCGAGGCTCGAGAAAACAGTTAATCAGCTTCATTTGAAGAAAGCAGGCGGACACTGTGTGCTTTGTCTTGGCCTGGGATTAGCCTGCTAAGATAAGAAATGCAATACTAGAGGCTTTGTCTTTTTCATTGTACTTCAGCCAGCAGGAAACGATGTTGTCTATATATAGACTAGAGGACTGAGCTTTATCGAGTAGAGAGTGTTATTTTGAGTTTCTTTTTCTAGAAGTGGCCATGAGTTTAATTAATTCGTTTCCAACTCTTTCTCTGTGCTTCCAGGGATGGATAACCCACATTTCTGAAATACTGCCTGGAACTGGGCTGTGAAGAGTAACAACTGAAGGTGTAGACTTCACCAACAACCTACCCTTCCCATGGTCTCCATTTCTGATGGAGAAATCACATACTGGTGGCTTTTCTACCTGACTTTGTTTCTTGACATTTGCTGATGTCCTAGGCCATGCTTGGCTGGGGTTGGAGTCAGCAGGGCAAGACACAGAGTGAGGAAGACTGTGGTTGATCCCTAGCTGGAACCCCCACCAGCTGTGGCTCGAGGTCTTTGGTTCCTCCAAGTTAAATGGAGAAAGTTGCTTGCTGACCTCACAGGCTGCTGTAAGACCAGAGGGAAATGCTGGTGGGGAGGGATTCACACATAGTAAGGCTGGTGGCTGCTGTTTGAATCAGCGAGGCGCCTGGACACTGGAAATTTATCACAAACTAGTCATCGTGGTGTGTCTGTGAATATCCACTAATGATCCATTAACAGATAGGTATGATTCACTAATGGATTTGTTGTTGACAGGTGCTGTCCAGTTGGACCTGACTCATAGCGACCCTATGTACAACAGAACGAAACACTCCCCAACTCTGTGCCTTGCACATCTTTTTATGTTTGAGCCCATTGTGGTAGCCACTGTGTTTCTTCTCATTTTGAGTTGTGCCTTATCTGCAAAAGGAGGTCCCAGGGGCTTTACTCCATTCCCATCGCTAAGGTCTACTCTACTTTGAGGAGGCAACTCTTCCCCAGTCATTTCTTGAATGCTTTTTGGCCTGGGGATCTCATTCTCTGGCACAATATTTGACAACACTTCTCTGCTATTTATAGTGTTTTTGATGGGTACTTGTTTTGCAAGTGGGCTGCTGGGTCCTTCTCTCTAGTCTGTCTTAGTCTGGAAGCTCAGCTGAAACCTGTCTACCATGGGTGGCCCTGCTGTTATCTGAAATACTGGTGGCATCGCTTTTAGCATCATAGCAACATGCAAGTACCCATAGTAGCCCATAGCAGGACAAGCTGACAGACATGTGGGGGCCATTAATGGATTGTTGTTGTTGTTGTTAGGTGCCGTCGAGTTGAGTCCGACTCATAGCGACCCTATGTACAGCAGATCGAAACACTTGCCGATTCTGTGCCAGGCAAACGATCCATTAGTTTATTAAAATGTGCGCGTGTGTGTGTGTGTGTGTGTGTGTATTTTTTAAATTAGTGGGAAATGCTTCCTTTAATGTATATGTGCAATTTTTTTTTTTTTTTGAGACATGGTCTTGCTATGTGGCCCAGGCTGGTCTCAAACTTGTGATCCTCCTGCTTCACCCTGCTGAATGCTGGGATTACAGGCATGCACCTGATTCTTGGCAATTTTATGCTTTTAACCTGCAAAATCTTTCTGGACAATGGTTTCTAATAAAATAAAAAAGCCAGTACTTATGCATTGGGGAAAGGCAGGGGTTCTATTGAAGTAAACATAGGAATTCAAGTGCACGCTCTGTCACTTTTGAAAATATACTTCCCTCCCCTTTTTTCCTCTTTAGGCCTCAAAAGACGTTAATGGTCTGTGCAGTCTCTTTTTGACTCTCTGATAACCATTCACTTGCCCATGGAAGGGGAGGACGGGTCTTGCTCACAGTGACATTACCTTGCACTAAGATCGTATCCCATCCCTTGGGATAGCAGCTAAAACTGAAAAATAATGGGCATGAGCAGCACTTAAAGGTGATATATATATATGCCTTAAAAATAAAGAACTAACCCAAAGTTGTCATTGTTGTTAGGTCCCGCCGAGTCAGTATCTGACTCATAGCAACCCTGTGTACAACAGGCGAAACACTATTGTCAGTGCTTCTCTGCTGTTCATAGGGTTTTCAATGGCAGATTGTTTGTTGGGAGTGGGTTGCTGGGTCTTTCTCTGAAGCCTACAGCTTCTGGTTTTTCTAGGCAGTCTCCCATCCAAGGACTAATGAGGCCTGACTCTGCTTAGATTCTGAGATCTTAAGAGATCAGATGCTACACGGCTACGGCTGCAGGCGAACCCCCAACCTTAAGCCATAGTAAGAGGTTGATAAATCTGGCCCTCAAGGGGCAGGGACAAATGTCTAATGAGAATTGCACAAGATTTTGAAGAGACGGTCTTCAAAAGAAGAAGAGAAATTTTCCCTGGAAATGCATTTCATTAACAACGTATACTGTTTCGGCACCTCACAAATATAACTGTTTGCTATACAATGTACAAAATACTGAAAAAAAATCAATGCCAGTTGATGAGCAAATTACACAGAGATTTCCAGAGCTTCCTTCTTGTTAGTGGTTATTTTCATTACCCTGATCTGCAGGGGAAACAATACAAACGTAAGCCAGCGCAGGGAGTACGGGCACATCAGACTGTTAAGCCTCAGAGAAACCCCTGGGGCTGCTGAGCTCAGCACTGAGTAGTATTCTTTAGCATTTGCTGTGACCTGAGGGGCAATAGGAAGAAGAATAGTCAACACGAAATGGATTTTTCTGAGGATCCTAAATTGTACTGTGCTCTTTGCAAAGTTTAAAAATAATCGTAGGACAACAGAATTTTAGAAGCTGAACGGATCTTTTTTGTTACCAATTTCAATTTCTTTTGGCCAACATAAAAATGACTCATTATAATCTTAACAAGTGAGGCTATTGATAAATAATAATTTTGCCTTTAGCTAATATGTAAATATAAAAAAGGGATATTATAAGCAAATAATACACTATATACCTATGTTATTAATATTATTTCCAAAGAGAGACTTATTATTAATTGTGTGTCTATCACAACACTTGGCACACAGTGCTCAACAGGTTGAGTTTAAGAAGATTCTGGAACCTTCCGGGTCTGGTTCGCTAGGGGTTTTTTTGATCTATTTGTGTTAATACAGATGTACACCGAATATTCCAGCTGAGGTAGAGCCATTCTATTTCTAAAAACTTTCACATTAGAGTTAACAACCTACTTCAATATACCTAATGTAGAGTTATAAAATTGGACATTTTCTTAGTAGATGGTCTGATCTGTAAGGTTTTTCATTATGTAAGTGCATAAGTAAAGCTTTTGGGGATGCTGCTGGTATGATTTTTTCTTTTTTCCTTTCTCTCTCCCTCCTTCTCTCCCTCCCTCCCTCCCTTCCTTCCTTTTTTCCTTTTCTCCTTCCTTCCTTTGCTCCTTCTTCCTCTCTCCTTCCTTCCCTTCCTTCCTTCCTTCCTTCTTCCTTTTCTCCTTCCTCCCTCCCTCCCTCCCTCCTTCCCTCAATCTTCTTTCTCTGTAGCCCTGCCTGCCTCAAACTTGCTATGTAGCCCAGGCTGACCTCTAAATCTCCATCCTCCTGCCTCGACCTCCCCAGTGCTGGGATCCCAGGTGTGTCCTAACATAGCTGGCTTGATCTTTCTTGAAGATCTCACGTGTCTTCTCCGAGGGTTCTGAAGTTCTTCCTTATGTATGATTATAATCATTTTCTATGACCGTTTTCTAAATCCTGGAGAGTAAGTGCCAACTTCCTCCCTTTCCTTATTAAAAATCACCTTTGCCCATTTGCAGGCAGGACCTTATTCCTTCTGATGTGACCTGACTGGGTTCTGTCATTTCCTTTCTCCATCTTCCTCTTCCTCCAGACATTCCTTTCTTTCAGCTTTTGGAGAAGACCCATCCCCACAGAGCTGTGCAGGACAGCTGATCCCCCTGAGGCCTGCCCCGGCCCCATCCTGCACCCCCTCCAGGCCTGACCTTCTCAGGCTGCCCTCTGGGGACTCTAAGCTCCATGGCGAATTGACATCCTCTGTATTTTCTTCACTGCTATATCCCCAGGGCCAGGCTCAGAGCCTGGCCTGTGAAGGGTCTTCAGTAAAGACTTCCTGATGGAGCTGGGCGCGGTGGTGCATGCCTGTAATCCCAGCGGCTCAGGAGGCAGAGGCAGGAGGATCGCGAGTTCGAGACCAGAGGCAGTCTGTGTGATTTAGTGAAATCCTGTTCTAAAAAAAAAAAAAAAAAAAAAAGGCTGGAGGTGCAGCTCAGTGGTCCAGCACTTGCACAGCATGCAAATGCGAGGCCCTGGGTTAAAACCCCAATACCGGGAAAAAAAAAATTGTCAATGGTTCTTCCAGTGACTAAATGCCTTGAATGTGTCCCTAAAATTCATGTGTCAGAAACAGTGTTGGGAAGTGGGACCTTTAAGGCCTGGTAAGGTCAGAGGGCCCTGCCCTCCTAATTGGATTCATGCCATTGTTATAGGAACAGGCTCGTTGGGTTTTTTTATAAATGCAAGGGAGGCCTCATCTCTCTTTCATCTTCCACCACAGGATGAAGCAGCAAGAAGGTCCTGGCCAGATGCTGGCACGTTGATTTTAGACTTCCAGCCTCCAGAACCGTGAGAGACTGTATTTCTGCTGCTTAAGACACCCAGTCTAAGGTGCTTCTTCAGGGCAGTGTTGGCAAATGGACACAGTTATGACCTGGTTTTTGGCATGCTGTAGGGGCTTACATGTTGCTGTGATGCTGAAAACTAGGCCACCAGTATTTCAGATACAAGCAGGGCTACTCCTGGGGGACAGGTTTGAGTTGAGCTTCCAGAATAAGGCGGACTATGGAGAAGGACCCAGCAGCCCACTCCTGAAACAATTAGCCACTGCAAACTCTATGAATAGCAGAGAAGCGTTGTCAAATAGAGTGCCAGAAAATGAGCCCCCAAGGCTGGAAGGCATTCAAGAAACAACTGGGGAAGAGTTGCCTCCTCAAAGTAGAGTTGGCCTTAATGACAGGAATGGAGTAAAACCCCTGGGGCCTCCTTTTGCTGATGTGGCATGACTCAAAATAAGAAGAGACACAGTGGCTGCAACAATGAGCTCAAACATAAAAAGACAGTGCAGGGTAGTGTTCTGTTCTGCTGTTCTTAGGGTCGCTATGAGTTGGATCTGACTCTAGGGCACCTAACAACAGTTTCTCTGAGTGTTGTACTGCAGATGGCCTGAGGAGGAGGTGTGGGGGCAGGAGACCAGGCAGCAGGGCAGGCAGCAAAGCAGGTGATGACCATGGAGGCTTAGATCAGGAGCAGCAGGTGCAGGGCAGAAGCGGCCCATCCAGGCTTCTCCAGATCAGAAAGGATTTGCAGCCAATCAGATGTGGGGAGAAAGAGAATGAAAGGCACACAGGGTGACCCCAGGTTTTCATGTGAGCAACTGGAAAGTGTGAAGCTGCCTTTAATCAAAAAGGGAGAGGTTTCTTTAAAGCGCAGTACCTGGAGAATCTTTCTAAAATGCCCTTCGGGTCAACAAGGCTCTGCGTCCCCCATCATGTTGCCAATAGGAGATGAGAGTACAGAGACCTGACTGAGTAACAGCAGAAAGAACATCAGTGCCTAAAATTGAAAGTCTGAGTTCCAGGTTGGATGCCAACTAGATTACAGAATTTACCAAAAACCAGATTACAGAATTTACAAAAAACAAAGAACTGTTGAATGTTTGAAATGATAGAACATCACCTTCCAAAAACACATGAATCACCAGGGGAGAAAAATGAAGACACTCTACTTCGAAGAAACGGGTACAGGAAAATCTCCAACGAGACTGGATCAAACCCATCTGCAGTGTGCATTTTTGGGGCACTGAAGACAAATGTTATGTGCTATATAATTTTCTTTAATGTTGATTGCCATTTATTGGACGTGTACGAAGTGCCCTGCAGTGACCCAACTAAGTGGGATCGATTAAACCATTTGATCCTCACAAACAACCCCAATGAGACTGGTGCTATTATTATTATCCCTGTTTTACAGATGAGGAATGGAAAGCCCAAAAGAGGTTATGCAATAGGCTCTGGCCCACCCTGCTCATAAGCAGCAGGTCTGAGATCCAAATCCTGACATGAGATTCTGGAATCCACCTTCTTCGCCATCTGCTTGGATAAATAAGCCCCCCCTTTTTGAATAAATACAAACCCTTCAAGATGGCTTCCTCTAGTCTTTAGTTCCCTTGTTCTATATCCCTCTCCCCAAATCTGGAAGCCAAGCTGTAAATAACTACATGGGATTTTTTAAGTGCTATTAAGCTGGTTCTGATGGGTAATTTTTTTTTTTTTTTTTTTTTTTTTTTTTTTTTTTTTTTTTTTTTTTTTTTTTTTTTTTTTTTTTTTTTTTTTTTTTTTTTTGTGGTACTGGAGGTTGAACCCAGGGCCTCGCGCCTGCATGCTTTTGTAAGTGCTGGACCACTGAGCTGCGCCCCCAGCCCATTTTTTTTTTTTTTTTTTTTTTTTTTTTTTTTTTTTTTTTTTTACTTTTTGAGACAGGGTCTCGCTAAATTACGCAGACTGCCTCTGGTCTTGAACTTGTGATCCTCCCACCTCCGCCTCTTGAGCCGCTGGGATTATAGGCTTGTGCCACCGTGCCCAGCCTGATGGGCAGTTATTGAAAACCCCTTCATACAAATCAGAAGGGATTTAGTCTAATCTCAGAGGAACATGCCCAAGGTGGTAAAAGGTCTAGAGAAGTCCTTAGGTAAAGGAAATGGTAGCTATCTTCAAAGATTTCAAAGTCTTTCATAGGAGTTACTGTTGTTGTTAGGTGCCATTGAATCAGTATCCAACTCCTAGTGACCCTGCATACAACAGGTGAAATACTTTGTCAGTGCTTCTCTGCTGTTCATAGGGTTTTCAATGGTGGATTGATTTTTGGGAGTGGGTTGCTGGGTCTGTCTCCCATGCGTACAGCACCTGGTGTTCCCAGGCCATCTCCCATCCAAGGACTAACCAGGCCCAACCTTGCTTAGCTTTCGAGATCTGACGGAATCGGATGGCACAGGGCTATGGCTGCAGGAATAGGAGAGGAAGATTAAAAATAAATATAAGACAATAGGGAAAGCATCTAACTTAGTGTCAGAAAGAACTTCATGACAATTAGACCTTCTCTATGTGGAGGATAATGTCTTAGAACCTAGGAAGATACCATTCAAGCAGAGTCTAGAGGACAAATGGTTGGGAAAACTGTCATGGGCAGGGGTTAGTCACCTAGATGGCCTTTAAGGTCCCTTTCAATGATAGGGTGACTATATAAATGTATGGCCCCAAATCTGGTGTTCATACTATTCAATTCCTCATTTGATGTTCCCATCATCTATAGTGTTTTCAACTGGGTCAGACCACAGGTCTGGACTGCGTCTCTATAGGCGACATCCTATGAGATGTCAGGGGGCAGTGTGGGCACAGGCGTGGAGAGGCCCAGGGGCTTTGTAGACAGAATGCCTTGGTGTTCAGTCACGTTTCTTCCTTGCAGTGTTTTGGGGGTCACTGGAAATTGTCAGGAGGATATAGAAATGGTTCTTTCCACACGAAATGTGGTTGGAACCAGAACAAAATCATGTTGACAGGCGACAGAAGAGTAATTAGAAAGTGGAAAGAAGGGCACCGTCACGTGAGCCAGGGACAGTTCCCTCACTGCATGGGAAAGGAGCCTATGACCTTGACCTGCCTCAGATTCTTCCAGAGATCCTGGGAAACCATGTGGAGCCCCAGAAAAATCTCCCCAGCTTTTATTTATTTGGAACATTGTAGGGATAAATGTGGGACGTAAAGAGGAAAATAAAAGGCTCGAGGCCGATTTGGCCCATATTGAGGCCTGAGGTGCACTCAGGACCCTTGTGTGAATCGTTACGGCACACCTGGCTTGAATCTACAAGGTCTGAGACTGCACCAACAAGATGGCCCTTGCCGGCACAACTGGGGTGTGTCCCACTTTTAGACCCTTGCTGTCTGATAGGGCATATCCTGACAGCTTATTGGCTACTAAGCTTATTGGCCTATGATTGGTTGCACCCTGCGTCCTCTCCACCTATCACAAAGGGTACTTAGGTTTCACCTAATTTGCATCTGGCTCATGGTTGGCCATTTCCAAACAAAGCCTAGAGATCTGACTGGTCCCAAGAGGTATATAAGAAGAGCTCTCTCACCACACTCTCTCTTGCCTTGCCACCACAACTATGATGGAGACGGAAGACTGCAAGAGGAGATCTCGAGGGACACTGGAGGACAACCACCGAGGAGAGACATAAACACTGACAGGGGTCACTGCAGACAGCACAGGAACAACTACCAGACCAACGCTGAGGTCCACCATTGCGGAGAGCAACTTAGAGCTGTTTATCACTTTAACCCTCAGAGCTATATGCAACACTTCAGGCCACAGCACTTATAAGAGCTATGTGTTTTAGACACCCAAGGTATCTCTCATTCTGTCACACTCACCGGGTCCCCACGGCTTCCCTGTGTGGAGGGAAAGAAGTTATATATGAGGTTCCTGCTCCACTATCCGGGTCCAAAGAGATATCCATACCAGAGTGATGAGCTCCACAGAACATAGGCCATTTTGCCAAAGAGATGCATACATGAACTCCCCACATCCTGGATAACCCATGAGGAGAACACTGTGCCTTGACCTGGGGAAGGAGTTGAGGGGGATGGGAGGAGGCAACAAGGGGTCTTAGGATGGGACAAGGCATGGAGACGGCCTTGGGTCCACCACCAAGTTCAGGCTGTGACCTCGCTCCTTCGTCCCAACATCCCTCTCCCAGTCTGATCTCCTTGCTTCATCTCAATAAAGAATTTGACTCAGTGTGGGTCCAACAGCCTCACCCACTTGTCTACGCCTTATCGGAACTGTTCCACAGATGTCCACGGATACCACGAAGGGGCATGTTTTCATATGCTGTCATCAGAACCTTGTGAGGATGATTAAAGTTTGTGGGAGGCTATCGAGGAGACATGGGGGCAGGAGGAGAGAGTTATGGATGTGGGGTGGAGAGCAAGCTCCAGTTCTGAAGCCTCCGCCCTTCAATTTACTGCCTAGGGCACTGCAACCCAAACGCTCTTCTGAGAGAAACACCAGGACCTCTTTGTGATTTTCTTTTCATTTTCCATTTATCACAAAGGGATGCTTTTGTCATTCACGCTGAATGGTGTTCAGAAAATGAAACTCCTTTTAATCACAGGCTTTAACAGTTATCAAATGATTCTAAATGCCAAAAAAATATCTAAGTTGTGTTCTAAATTTCTGCACTTATGTGGGTACAAACGGGTAGCAAGTAGGATATAGAGCATCCTTTGGGGAGGTGGCCATGGAGAATTTACTCACCCACCCTAGTTTCTTCTTTACTCAGTCTCCCTAGGTGGTATGAGGATTAAAGAGGGGGAAAGTGATAGCAGGTAGGTGTCATAGATGAAAAAGCGCCCCCCAATTTTAAGTTATTATTGTTCTCACTAATAGGATAGTCTCCCAAAAAACAATCAGCCATTGAAAACCCTATGAATAACAGAGAAGCACTGGTGTGTTTCACCTGTTGTACACAGGGTCGCTATGAGTCAGACACTGACTCAACAGCATCTAACAACAACAACAACAAATAGGATAGTGCCTGCAGCTAGCATGGTGGTGTCTGATCCCGTCAGATCTTGGAAGCTAAGCAGAGCTGGGCCTGATTAGTACTTGGATGGGAGACCTGGGAACACTAGGTACTGTGGGTTTGGGAGAAGGACCCGGCAACCCACTTCCAAAAATCAATCTGCCATTGAAAACCCTATGAACAGCAGAGAATCACTGACAATAGTGTTTCACCTGTTGTATGTAGGGTCACTATGAGTTGGATATTGAGTGGATGGCACCTAAAAACAACAACAACAACAACATGATAGTAGTTGAAAACAATGTCAAGGGGCCAAATTGAATTTTGCTTTCTCCTTTGGCAGGGAGGGTCATTACTAACACAAAGTATTCACGCCAGAATTCCTGGAGGCAACAACTTCCCCTGGTCGTCCTTTCCAAAACACGATACTGATACTCGGTTGGGAGGCGGAAGCCGCCATATGCATCCTGCCTTTGCCCTGGTGACTACTTGCAAAGCAAGTATGCAGCCCTGGTTCAACCCCTAGTACCACAAAAAAAAAAAAAAAAAAAAAAAAAGTTATTAGATTTTTGCTGTACTGGGGGTTGAACCCAGGGCCTCGCGCTTGCATGCTCTGCAAGTGCTGTACCACTGAGCTGCACCCCCAGCCCACCTTTTTATTTATTTATTTTTAAATACTTTTTGAGACAGGGGCTCGCTAAACTACACAGACTGTCTCTGGTCTCAAATTTGCGATCCTCCTGTCTCTGCCTTCCAAGTTGCTGAGATTACAGGTGTGCGTCACCATGCCTGGTGATAGGAAACTTAATATAGGGGTGTGTGTGTGTGTGTGTGTGTGTGTGTGTGTTACTGTTCCTTTTGGATAAATGTGATTACTCTAAAGTGTGACAAAGGACAATATCATTTTTCCGTCCATATGTTCTTTGATATTGTTTTTGGTCTGATTGCACTTCCAAGCTTTGCGTTTTCTAAGGGGGATGAGCTCCTCCATCGTGATCTAAAACCCCCAATGCACCCCAGAGGACCCTGGACCCCCACACGCCCTGCATGCCCTGTTACCTTTCCAGCCTCTGCATGGTGAGGGCCAGGGTTTTGTTCAGCTCCTCGATCATCCTGCAGCCCGACGGGTGCATAGGGAGGGTTCCGGTGGAGGACGGGAGGTGCTGGCCGTGGCCGCCGTACTGCAGCTGGTGCTGGATCTGGGATGGCAGGACGGTGTGGTGGTGCTGGGCCACGCCCGGCTGGCTGCTCTTCTGGGCCGCGTAGGTGGCCAGGGAGAGCTCGGGCCCGCCCACTGGCATGCAGATCATGACTTTCTTTGGAGGTAGCGGAGGCGAAAGTTTCACTGGCAGACAAGGCAATTTCACGGGGGCGCCAGGATCTGCGGCACAGGGGGAGAGGCAGATGGGAGCTGGGGGCATCAGAAGACACTAGGACACCCCCCGGGGCCCCTTTGGACCTTGGCTGTTGAGCCCCCGGGGTACGATGCTCAGTCTCCCAGAGTGGTGGGCTTGGGAATAATCTGCCAACTTTGATGGCAGCTCAGAGTGTGTGGGTTTAGGGGGCCACGCACATCCTACGAACCCGGATGTCAGCGGTGTGGGTCTCAGGGCGTGTCGGACCCAGCAGCCCTGATAGGAAAGTGGCAGGAGGGACGTGCGATGGAGGCCCACAGGCCGTCAGAAACACCTCATAGGATCTTCCTGGACATCTACACGCCCACCAGTGCCACATGGCATGTTCCTGAGGCCGACTCTCCGACAGCCATGGACAGCAGCCAGTCCTGGGCTCAAGTTTACCTGCAGCCTGGCCCTCTGCAAGCGACTTATCGCTGTCAACCTTAATTCCCTCAACCATCATGTGGGGATGATCGGCCCACCTCAGGAGGCTGCTTGGTGAGGACCAGGGGACACGGAATGTGGCTCAGGCACCCCAGGTTACACGAGGCCTGACCAGGGTTGCTGGGCTTGGGGGACTGTTGGGACTCTAAGGAGACCCTTCGGGGCACCCTGCGGTGTTGCTTTCATGCCTTATACATACGCTGAAGGTCATTTTATACAACTTTTAACGACCTTGTCCATGACACAAACGTGGTCACCGTGAATCATCACCATGTTTGCACACAAAACATTTTGAATTTTGGAACAGGACCAACCCCGTGGTTCCGAGCCAGCGCCCCTGAAGCGTCTCAAGAGATGGTCCACAGGGTGGGGCGGGGCCAGGGCCAGACCAGCCCTCAGGGTGGCATTCTGTACCCCATGTTTCTGGAAATCACCTAGGGCTGGGAAAGGCTCTGGCTGACCCCGTGGGCTGCGTGCGGGCTGGTGTGGGAGAAGCACGGCCTGGCAAGATGTCTTGACGTCACACACGGTGCCTCACATTGGGGTGGACTATGTGGTTCTGAATCTCAATCCCTGATGCCTTAGACTTTCTCCACCTGTCTGGCTGCCTGGGGTGTGGCCTTCCTCCTGTCTAACTCCACAGCCCTGCTGAGCAGCACCGCCAGAGCTCAAATCCAACCACATCACCCTGGGTTTACAACTCATCCGAGGCCTCCCACGGGCCCCTGCTATTTGCTCCGTCTGTTCAGCCCATGCTGTCTGAAGTTTATTCTGCTTCCCCCAGCTGGAAATACCCCTCCCCCCTTTTTGGAGACAGGGTCCTGCTGAGTAGCCCCAGCTCTCCCGGAACTCATTATGTAGCCCAGACTGGCCTTGAACTCACATCAATCCTCCTGCCTCAGCTTCCCGACTACTAGGATTACAGGTGAGCACCACCACGCCCGGCTGGAAACAATTCTTCCTATTACTCCCAGAATATGCCTGCAGAGGTACCATCCTGGCGTCCAATTTTGTCAGGACTTCGAAATTAAGAAGGGTTGGTCTGGTTAGTACTTGGATGGGAGACTGCCTGGGAACACCACGTACTGTAAACTTGGGAGAAGGACCTGGCAGCCCACTCCTGAAAACAATCAGCCATTGAAACCCTTGTGAATAGCAGAGAAGCACTGACATAGTGCCAGGCAGTGTTGGAGAGTGTTTTGTTCTGTTGCACATCGGGTCGCTATGAGTCGGACCCTACTCGATGGCACCTAACAGTAACAACAGCCCCCAGAAGCCCCTGAGCAAAGTTTCTCCCAAGGCATGTATGACTTTCTCCTGTGGATCTCACTTATTTGGTGTCCCAGAAATTCTAAGTCCGCACCCTCAGCTAACCTGCCTCATGGCCTTTGGGCTCACTCATGTCCACAAGAGCTACTGTGGGCTTCCCTGGCCTCTGCCAGGCACCCAGCCCTGGCTACATCCCCTCCTCCAGCCCACTGAGGAGCTGAAAGTGAGCGCTCAGGGCTCTGCTCCTCCCCTTGACATCCAGCTGCCTGTGCTCACTGCACCTCACTCCTGCCAACTGAGGTCCCCAGCTGCCTGGCGCTCCCACACCACGAAGCCTTTGTGCGTTATTTCCTCTCGGTTTGGAATATCCTTCTCTATTTCGTCTCCTTGGTCAATTCCTACTTCCCCTTCCAGGTCTAGTTTGCAAAGAATGTCATCAGAAAAATCTTCCTCCATCCTCGTGTGACTCCTCCCCTCTGTACCCAGGATGAGCATGGTGTCGGTGTTAACAATAACGGCAGTATTGGTGATGAGAGTTTGTGCCAAACTTCAATGCCGTATACTTTATCTGCAATGCCTGGGACCCAAAGTGCGTCGCAGCTTCAATCTTTTCCAGATTTTGGAACGTTTGCATATACCCAAGGGGAGATCTTAGGGATGAGACTCAAGTCTGAAAACCAAACTCCTTTGTTTCATATATGGCTCATACACATAGCCCGAAAGTAATTTTATACAATGCTTCCAATGCCTTTGCACAGTAACAAAGCTTGTGCCCACCAAACCATCAGAAAGTATCACCTGTGGCACGTGGGCACTCAAACCATGTTGGATTTGGAGGCATCTGATTTTGGACTTTCAGATTAGGAATGTTCAACCTGTCTCACAGGCACTGTTGTAAGTGCTTTTCATCTGCCAACCAATGTAAGCCCCGTAACAAGCCTGGCGGCTCAGTTCCCATTTGCGCTCATTTTCGTGACTGTCTCCTCACCTGGAGATAATGACTGTGTGTAATTTAGGGGACTCCAGCTCCTTCAGAGGCCTCGCACGTGATAAAAGGTGCAAACCATGTTTAAAGCCTGAGCTCCAACTCAGAGGATCTGAGTATAAAGACAAAGTGTAAAATCCTACACACGTTCAGTCTTGTTAGTCTCAGCAAATTGCTTCATTGCTCAGCAAATTGCTGATGGGTGAATCTAAACCTTCCACAGAAACAGATCCTCTGGGAAGGAGCAGGGGGTGGATTATCATTCTAGGATCATATGGTGATGGGTCGGTGGGCACTGACCTGCTGACCCCCAGCAAACGTACAGAGAAAGCTAATCATGCCTGGAGCTTGCTGAGATTGCTCTCCTCACACCCACATGCAAAGGGCTCAGAGCCACGAGGCTCCCTCAGGCTCAGCCCTAAAGACCCCTCCTGTCCACTGTGACGCCCATGGACCCAGCACAGGTGACCACATGCAGCAACATGACAGGCAGCCTGAGCTGATTCCAAAGCTCCCAGTAAGAGATGCGGAAACTCCACATCTCAGCAAGGTGCGGTGGTGCACGTCTGTCATCTCAGTGACTTTGGAGGCAGAGGCAGGAGGATCATGAGTTTGAGGCCAGAGGGCTAAGTCTGTACAACTTAGCAAGACCCTGTCGCAAGATAAAAATTAATAAAGGGGTTGACGGTGTTGCTTAACAGTGGAGCCTTGGGTCTAACTCCTTATTGTTGTTAGGTGCCACTGAATTGGGTCTGACTCAAAGCTACCCTGTGTACAAGAGAATGAAATAGTACCCAACACTGTCCCATGCCTGGCACTATTGTCAGTGCTTCTCTGCTATTCATAGGGTTTTCAATGGCTGATTGTTTCAAGAGTGGGCTTTTGGGTGCTTCTCCCAAGCCTACAGCACCCTGTATTTCCAGGTGGTCTCCCATCCAAAGACTAAGCAGGCCTGACCCTGCGTAGCTCTGAGATCTGCCAGGATTGGCCATTAGAAGGTATAGCTATATTGTTGTTGTTAGGTGCCATCAAATTGGGTCCGACTCATACTGACTTTCATAGGGTTTTCAATGGCTAATTGTTTTGGGATTGCTTTGGGAGTAGATTGCCATGTCCTTCTGTTTTTGTGGTGCTGGGGATTGAACCCAGGGTCTCAAGAGAGCTCAGAGCAGCACTCTACCAACTGAGCCAAACCCCAGCTATAGCTGTAGGCAGGTTCAATTCCTACTACTACAAAAAATCAAACCAAAACCAACACCCCCCCAAAAAAATTATCATGGAGCATTTTCTGAATGCTGTCTTATTTTTCTATTTTACTTTAAGCACTTTTTAATCAAGTTTTCCTAAAGAGCCCTTCTTCAAATTGTTGTTTCAAGCAGTAACTACCTAAGCAAAGGTTTTGTTTCTCCTACAAAGTTGGTTCAATGCGTTGGATTCTTCTGGTCTCTCCTTGCTGATTTTTTACTTGCTCTTTACGTACTTTGTGCCTTTATTAAACAGAGAAACATGGAACCCGTACTCATTTTTGTTTGGTGAGGCACTAATTTTCCTGGGGTGGATGGGGCAACACTGACCTGCGTGGCACCTTTTTTCTTTTTACATTGCACTGCCACGTCCTTCTCCTGTTTTTGTGGTGTTAGGGATCGAACCCAAGTCCTCAGAGAGTGAGGAGCAGCGCTCTACCAACTGAGCTAAACCCCAGCACCTAGTACATAATAGGAACCCAAGATGCCAAGTTACCAAAGTCGTTTTCGTTGGCTTCCTTAGGAAGCCTCACTAGGGAGGCTTGGCAGAGGCCACTCTCTGATCCGCACTTCCAGAACTCAGATGCAGGGGTCTCCAGTGGACTCCAGGCACCGGCCTTGTAAATGAGCCCCCAGATCACTGTGACCGAGGGTGAGACCACACTTTGAGAAAGTGCCACAAGCTATTAGCGGACAAGATCAATACGAACCTTTGTTGGGCTAGAAACATGTAAGACAAAAGTATAAAATCCTACACACATTCAGTCCTGTTAGTCTCAGCAAATTGCTTCACCTCTTTGCTATTCAGCTCCCCCATCTATAAAACGGAATGATTAATGTCACATGACTCCTAGGAAAAGAAGATAAAGTATTTAAGCTGTGCAGCACTGTGCCTGGCACTCAGCGGCTCAGTAGGCAGGAACTATAGTTCTCCTTATCACCATTGTCATTACTGAATGTGGCCCTCGGAAGCCTGGCCCCCAAGGTTGGTGTAGGACCCTCATAGGTCCCAAGCTTCCTTTTGCCACAGCATTTCCAATCAAGGCAATCCAACCCTTCATTTTTCCTACGTTCTTTCCCACTTTGCTTGCAGTGGGTAGCTGGGATGCATTAATCTAATCACACTAAGTGTGGTGACTTCCCTAGCTGTTTTATACACCAGCAGGAACTGAGCTGACCTAGTACATAATGTTGTTAGGTGCCGTCAAGTCAGGTCCGACTCATAGCAACCCTCATAGAGTTTTCCATGGCTGATTGTTTCAGGATTACTTCAGGAGTGGATCGCCATGTCCTTCTCCCATTTTTTGCGGTGCTGGGGATTGAACCCCGGTCCTCAGAGAGTGTGTGTGGAAACAAAAAAAGTTTACAGAAAAAGGTTTGTCATGATCCCACTGGCACTTTGCAGCCAGCCCCAGCCAGACCTCAAGGTCCTTTGATAAGGGAAACTATGTCACAGAGAAGGTCACACATGATAAACTAACCAGAGAGCTGATGATTGGAATTCCTGTGAGTAAGGCTGACGTCTGAGAAATGAAAAATCACTCTGTACCCCACTCCCCTAACCTCTAAAGAATTCTCACTTCTGTAGCCTTGCTTCTCCTCCCCTACCCTGTAAAGCCCCTAAGCACTGTGAGTCGGATACTGCTTTCTGAAAGTCCATTCCTGGGACTGAAAGTAGCTGGCTGGCCAGTCTAAATAAACTTTTCTGCTCCTGATCTGTTTGTTTGTGTCTTGGAGTATTTTTTCTGGGGTCGAGCTGCTGGGTACAACATGCAGAACAGCACTCTACCCACTGAGCTAAACCCCAGCCCCTAGTACATAATAGGAACTGAACAAAATCTGTTTGTTTTCCTTCCCACCCTGTCTTTAGGGCAATGGAAAAAGGTGGAACTTACCGTCCAGCTTCTACACTAACGATCTGCTAAGTACAGTGCAATCTGTGTGCTATCAAGCCTGAGAGGCATCCTCTAAGAGGGCTCCTTTCTGAAGAGCCCAGCCCTCCACAGGCAAAAGGAGAAGCCCAGCGCCTTTCATGGGACAGCTGTGGGTTGTTGCTGCTCCTGGAGGGCTGGGCAGGGATTGTAGGGGCTTCTTCTGCAGGCGGAGGGTAGAGCATCCTGGTGAATCGTCCCCGGATGAGAGCTCAGAAGAGCTGGGCATTCATCCCAGCTCCAAGACCCAGGAGCTCTGTTACTCTGCCCAAGATACTTGGTCTTCGCAGCCTCAGTTTACCCACGTGTGGAAAGGGCTCACTGCCAACCACACAGGCCTATCATGAGACACTGGTTAATGTCTATGCAGCCTGCCTGTCAGGTGCTCAGGAGGATGAGATGGCTGGAATCCAGCCTGTCCTGGCTTAGGGTTGAGTCACCTGAAAGGATGGGACAACTTTCCACCGAGCACCTTTTCTAATTGTACAAAGCCCTCACATAGGTAAGCAGATGGTCTGAGTGTAAAATACCCCCGGTACAATCCTTAACATGGCACAGAAGTTGAACAAATGCAGTCTTAATTGGTTCTGAAATAAACAGATGTGTTCCCTGCCTCTCCACAGGCTGTTTTGAAGGTCGGGCACTAGGTGAACATGCGTTGTAAATTGTAAAGTGCTGTCTGCCTCTGCAGTGTCATTGACAGGGCACTGAACAGTCACCTATTCCAATGCTTTCCAGACTGGGGGAGGGGGGCAGATGGGAGCAAAGAAAGCCACCCAGGGCATGCTTACCATGTGGTATTACTGTCTTAAGTGGATGGGTGGAAAATAAGGAGAGTGAAGGCTTCTGAAAGACCAATTTTGCAGTTAGTTCTCCATACTTGCAACAGAACGCTGCGGGAGGCGGCAGAGGGCTGTCTGGGTTCTAGTGCGTTGCTCAGTGCACGCTGTGGGACACGGTACTGAGAGCAGTGGAACAGAACCCGGAGTTAGCAAAGCCACGTTCCTCGCTATGACCTAGCTGGGAAAGGCATCCCACCCGTTTTGGAGTTCAGTCTCTTGACCCGGAAAATCCAGGGGTAAACACACTTCCCTAGCCTGGACAGCACGCACTGAATAAGACGCTTTGCATCTGCCCAGCACATGATGTTTTCTACCGCTGGAGGACACACTCCGCCTCTGCATGGGTAATGACAATGGCGGCTAGGCTGCTAGAGGGCATGCAGGGTTCTCGGCTCACAGACTTATTTCTGCCTAGACAGATAGAGATGCAGTGGGTTCATAAAGCTGTCTTTGCTGATGGAGTGGAAGCAGCCGCAATGACCAGTTCCAGGCAACAGGGAAAATAAACTCAAACAGGGAGAGCCACAAGCCACAAAACCCAAGAGGGCTGTATTTCCAAGCCTGACACAGTGCTGGCTCAGGAGCTCAGACAAAGAAATGAAAATGCGAGATCATTTCTGTTATCAGTTCTCGTGCGATAGGACTGTGGCGTATGGGTGGGAAGGAGTGTGGGTTAAATGGAGAGAGGCTGAGCATCCTTAGTCCAAAAATCTGAAATTCTCCAAAATCTGGAAGTTTTGAGGACGGTCAGGAAACTACTGTGGAAAATCACACGTGACCTCAGGTGACAGGTCAAAGGCAAAACAAGCGTGCACTGAGATATACTGTATAAAATTACCTCCAGGCTATATGCAGAAGGTGGATATGAAACATAAAGGAATTTTGTGTTTCGACCTGAGTGCCATTCCTGAGATATCTCATTGTTGTTGTTGGGGTGCAGTTGAGTCAGTGTCCAACTCAGCAACCTTGTGTACAACAGACAAAACACTATTGTTGGTGCTTCTCTGCTATTCATAGGGTTTTCAATGGCTGCTTGTGTTTTGGGAGTGGGTTACCGGGTCCTTCTCCCAAGCCTACAGCACCTGGTGTTCCCATCCAAGGATGAACCAAATCTGACCCTGCTTAGCTTCTGAGATCTGACTGAAATGCCACAGAGGTACTGCTGCAGACAAGGTACCTCATTAGGCATATGCAAATATTCCAAAGTCTAACAAATTCCAAAATCTGAAACACTTCGGATTTTTGTTTTGAGTAAGGAATACTCAACCTGTATCCCTCTAGCTTCTCTTCTCGTGGCTATAAATGAACATTTTATGTGTGTATGCAGTACTTGGGGGCTGAACCCAGGGCCTTGCACATATTTTGGAAATGCTCTACCCCTGGGCTGCTCCCTCGGCCCATTTATTATTTTTTACCTTGTGACAGAGTCTCGCTAAATTACACAGGCTGCCTCTGGCCTCAAATTCACGATCTTCCTACCTCCACCTCCCAAGTCACTGAGATTACAGCTGTGTGCCACCGCACCTGGCTCTAAATGAACTTTTAAATTAGCATCTGCTGCGGGAGTCCATTTATAACTGCTGATGTGTGAGCCCTGTTCCGCAATGATAGTAGCACTTGGCACCTGAAGAACAAAGGTGTTGGAAGAATTTTTCAGTCATCTGCCGCCCGGTCTCAGCCTGTTAGACCCTCAGATCTCATTTCAAAGACACAGGCATTCCGCCCAAAGACATCAAGGACCTGTTAGAAGCGTACGCAGAACTTAAACTGGAGTCTACCATCACTGGACTGGCGCCTCAGATTCCCACTGCCTGCAGGAAGGGGCAGGCAGGGCAAGGTTAGAAGCTCCGTCCTTCGTCAATCCCTTCAATGCACCAGGCCACCCCAGGGATGATGGCGTGCCTTGGCATTTTGCTTTGATCAAAGGGAAGCTACGCCGCCTGGCGCCTCTGGAGTGGGATGGTACAGAGGGAAGGGAGAGGAAGCAAAGGAAGTTACTTGTGCCCAATGCCCCAACCTGGCTTTCTTCCCCACGTCAGGTTAGCATGTGGCAGCTACTGTACATGCCTGGCATTTGTGAAAATATGTCCAGAGACCTTCCAGAAGCCTAAAATTGAGGGCCACGATCACGTATACCAGCACCCGCATGTGACCTTGTTTTGAGCCACTTTCTGCAAGGAATCAATTTTGTTTTTAAATGAACTTCTCTCAAGACCGCCCGGAGAGACAGCAATGAGGACCAGGCCTCGGGGAGAAGGGGTGTTGGGTGAGGGTCATTCACCAGCTGACCCCTCATACATGTTCCCCTTGCAGTACACGCAATTCAATTAGATTCTTTTTAGGCCGTGTTGCTTTCCAAGAGTCACCCCCAAAACAAATACTATAATCACGGTATCCAACACTTGCTGATAAAACCGGTAATTGTTTTCTAAGAAATTATAAATCATGGCCAGGCATGGTGGTGCACACCTGTAATCTCAACAACGGAGGAAGGCGGAGGCAGGAGGATTGGGAGTTCAAGGCCAGGGGCAGCCTGTGCAATTTAGCAAGACCCTGACACATAAAAAAGGGGCTGGGTATGTGTGAGCCCTGGGTTTGATCTTCCAGTAGTGACAAAAACAAAAACAAACAGACAAATCCAAAATAAAACAAAACACAAAAATAAAGCAAACAAAGAAAAAGAAAAGAAAAAGAAACAAAAGAATTATACATCACTTACACAAAAACACATTATAATCCTCCTGCCTCCACCCCCGGGTTGCTGGGACTACAGGCATGAGCCACTGCGCCCAGCTAAAACATATAAATTTAAAGCACATAGAAGAAAACATTACACAGAGCGTATATGGAACAACTAAGAGGTAGAATATTCATGGTGAATGCTGAATCATAAAAGTATTCTAAAGGAAAAACAAAGACATCTGCAGATCATCTCTCACCCAGAGTCTCTCAGATGTGGGATATTTACTCATTGTTGGTCACATTCACATTTCTTGTATGTATAGTGATGGTGGCGGCTGGTCAAACCATCTGTAACTGGTGTGTAGAAGGTCATGGCCATTTCCCTCTGAAAATCCTAGGGCATTCCCTGAGCCTGACTTTAAACAATGGGTGACTGTCTTGTTCTAACTGCTACTCTTATAAGGGGCTGCTTTTCCATCTTGGTTATTGTGGTTGTCAAGGTGACTGGATTGAGAGATCCCTATGAGATTTAAAAAGCACACCTCTGGGTGTGTCTGTGAGCACATCTCTGGGAATCCCAGAGATGATTAGATCAGTGATTCAAAATCTGAATAGACTGTTTGGAGGTGGTGGAACTGTGGTGGGTAGCTCCTACTTGGAGGAAGTGGGTTGCTGGGTACCTCTGAAGGTGCATGTTCACCCTGGCCCCTTCCGGTTACTCCTCTCTCTCTGCCTCCTTGGCTGCCATGATGGGAGCCCCTTCTACTCTACCACACTGAGCCATCGTGATATTCTGCCTCACCTCAAACCCGGGCAATGGATTCCACTGACCTTAGACTAAAACCTCTGACACCATGAGCCAAAACAAATCCTTCTTCCAAGATGGTTTCCTCAGGTATTCATGAAAACTACCACACTTACTGCTTCCTTCGAACACTACTGAACGCAGGAGGATCAAATTTTGTTTATGGCAGAATTTAGAGTTGGAGACCAGGTTGTTCACCTTTCCTAAAGAAGCAAACGTCCTGTTATGAACTCTTAGGTTAACGATCGTCCAACTCACCCTCAAAGGCCCCAGCAACCGGGAGTGTCATCTTCTCAAGGTTCCCCTTCTGCCGCTGGGCAGCTTAGTGGAGGAAACAGCAGGGCACCAGGCCGACTGTAGCCCTACCCTCATGAACCTTACCCCTGGGCATTCTTTAAATGTCAAAGAGGAAAAACCAAGGCTAGTAAGTCGATATCCTGTGCAATTTCAGGCTGATGTTGAAGGAACCCCAGTTACCTTTATACGTCCAGCCACAAACCCTTCCAACGTCATCCATCTTATTCTTAAGAACACGGAGGAGACATGCAGAGCTAAAGTCAAGGGAATGTGGCTGAAAGGCCACAAAAGACATCCACTTCCTTCTATAAATTTGAAGTATCTTCCTGGCCTTCAAGATCCCCAGTTTCCCTTCAGGCCACTTTGAGCCTCAACTGTCATTACTGGCCAATCAGAATCCGACATTCCTGCCAAGTGGAACTATTTGTTGCTTCTTGAGGATAACGTGCCTCACGCTGTTGCCTGTGTTTCTCTGCTGCCTCTTTAGGAACAACCACTACCTCTATCATTTCCTTTCAAAATTGTGTTCATTTTTAAGGCTTGTCTTAAATACATGTTCCTTTCTTTTTCTTCTTCTTCTTTTTCCCCCCCATACTTGGGGATTGAACCTAGGAGGCCTTTGCAAGTGCTCTACCATTGGGCTGCACCTCTAGCACATCTTTTTATTTTATTTTTTGAGTCAGGGTCTCACTAAGGTACATAGGCTGCCTCTGGCCTCCAACTTGCGATCCTCCTGCCTCAGCCTCCTGAGTGGCTGGGACTATAAGCGTGCACCACTGCAACCCTGCCAAATACATACTCCTTTATGAAGCTCTTTTTGATTCTTCCAAAAGGATTTGACCTCTTACTGTTTGAATTTCTTTAGAATCATGTTTTCACCACTCCACATTATTTTCCATAGCTTATGACTGCTTGCAGCTCCTGTGGTTGATGGCCTTAACAGTTTTTGAACATTATAGAAAGGCTTAGCCAAACATTTTACACGTAGTGGGAATTCAAAACGTAATTGCTGAGTGAATTAAATCTCCAACCCAACAGTGCCACCCACCCTACCCCCCAAAACACCCCAGGTACTTTGCTACAATCTGCCCTGAAGTCAGAGCAGAGAGCACCCTTTAAAAATGTTTTGATCGATAAGCAGTCCTTATATGAACTACAGGGCTGGGATTTAGCTCAGTAGGTAGAGCGCCACTCTGCAGTCTCTGAGATCCCGAGTTCGATTCCCAGCACCACAAAAATGGGAGAAGGACGTGGCAACCCACTCCCAAGGCAATCCTGAAACAATCTGCCATTGAAAACCCTATGAGGATCGCTATGAGTCGGTCATGACTCGACGGCACCTAACAACAACAACAACAACATATGAACTACAGAAAAAACATTCTGCCTTTTGAGAAAAGGAAATCAAGATTGGGAAGACATAGAGAAACTGGTGTAAAAAAGTAAGTGCAGTAACTCCTCCATACATGCATTTATATTTTTCATTTTTTTGTGGATTATGGGTTTTGACATTTTATAATCCTTTGTGGGTAGGGCTAGCTTTTTTTTTTTTTTTTTTTTTTCGGTACTGGGGGTTGAACCCAGGGCCTCACACACATGCTTTGCAAGTGCTGGACCACTGAGCTGCACCCTCAGTCCATTTTTTCACTTTTTGAGACAAGGTCTCACTAAGTTACGCGGACTGCCTCTGGTCTCAAACTTGTGATCCTCCTGCCTCTGCGTCCCAAGTTGCTGGGATTACAGGTGTGCACCACCATGCCCGGCTGGTCTAGCTCATTCTTAGAGATACCGAGAAAGCGCAGCTATGCCTGGCACAGGCCTTTGACGTGCAAACTGGCCAAGCTGGAGCCAAGCCTCCTCTTCTTCCCATGCACAGTGCAGGGTGTCGTATTCCTTCACCCCCATCACCTCTGGGTCAGGTATCAGCCAACATCAGACCACCTCTCCTCCCTTAAGGTGCACAGCTTGCCAGAGGTGCTCCACCTGGCCAATTCTAAACTGTTTACCCTGCAGAACCTCCGCATAGACTCAGGCCTCCCCTCTGTGTTCCTGCTTTCTGCCTCTTCACCACCTTGGGGTTGTCCCACGAGGCCCTATGGGGTGAGGCCGGCCTCCTCTCCCTAGGGCCGGGAAGGTAACACACTTGGGCTTTCCTGAGCCTCTCCTGTGTGCCCACTGTGGCTGTGCTTGGCTGCCCATCACCTAAAATCAAAGAACACAGACCACCTTCAAAGGATCTGTGGCTGACACGGATAAATCCTAAACCTCTCTAGGAGGCTTCCCAGATTGCAATTCCTTTTTTTCCCATTTAGAGGCACAGATAAAGTCCAAGTTCATGGCGCCCTAATCTTTGGCTCCCTCTGAATAGAATACTGGGAGGAAAGAGTGGGGCAGAGGCAGAAGTTCACGATTCTGTAGGGCTGAACAGGGGGATGAGGAGGAGGGTAGGGCGGGAGAAAAGGGAGAGAGAATCAGAGAGCAACAGAGAAACGAAATGAAATTACACATTGAATGTGACTGTAGGACAGTGGCAGCGTCCACAGAACTAGAGACAGCTATAAATAGGGTCTGCATCTATTCTCATTAGACACGCCTAAGCGCTGGGGCTGGAAAACTCCACAGGGCACAGATGCCATTTGTCAGGCAAAGCTGTAGTGGCAAATATTTTGGTCTGTCGAAATGAGCAATCACCAAGTCCCGAGAATACACAGTCCTCCCTCGGTGCTTGAGGGGACTGGCTCCAGGGCACCTCGCGCGGATACCCCCATCAGCCAAGACTTGAGTCCCTTATATAAAATGACTAGTAGTTGCACAGAACCGTCAATCATGTCTAGATTACTTATAATAACAATATAATACCAAAAATGATGTAAATACTAGTAAATGTAATAGTTATTAAACTATATATCGGGCTGGGATTTAGCTCAGTTGGTAGAGCGCTGCTCTACAGTCTCTGAGGTCCTGAGTTCAATTCACAGCACCGCAAAAATGGGAGAAGGCTGTGGCAGTCCACTCCTGAGGCAATCCCGAAACAATCAGCCATTGAAAAAAGGATTGCTATGAGTTGGATACCGACTCAATGGCACCTAACAACAACAACAACAAACTATATATCTTTCATTGTATCTTTTTTTCGTTGCCATTTTGTTTTGTTTTGTTATGTTTGTGGTACTTGGGGGTTGAACTCCGGGCCCCACATACTTTGCAAGTGCTCTACTACTGGGCTACACTCCCAGCCCATTCTTTTTATCTAGAGACAGAGTTTCGCTAAGTTATGGAGGCTGCCCCTGGCCTCGAACCTGCGATCCTCCTGCTTCTATCTCCCAGGTTGCTGGGATGACAGGCGTGTGCTACCACACCTGGCTTCATGCTGCTATTTTTACAGGTTTGGGTTCCAAATATTTTCCACTTGCGGTTGGCTGGATCTGTGAACGTGGCACCCAAGGATATCGGGGACCAACTGTAGTAGGTTTCCTTGAGGTCCACGTTCTCAAAGGGCAGCTAAGCCCTGGGCAGTTCCACAGCCTCAGAAGGGACTGGTTCTGAAGGATCAGCAGCACCTCTTCTTCTTTGCCAAACTGTCTCTAACTGTGGTCGAATCCTTTCCACGTGGTTCCCCTCTGCTCCTGACTTACAGCCTGGCTCCTTTTTGTCTGTCCTTTGTCACCCAACCTCCTCTGGAGAACCAGGTGCCTTCAGAACATTGCTTATTCTTGAAAGACTATGTAATATTTGTCCCTGAGTCAGGCTGTGGACTAGGTTGTGCCCCCTCCCCCGTCCATACATTGAAGCCTTAGCTCCCCCAGGTGACAGGATTTGCAGGAAGGAAGCAATTAAGGTTAAGTGAGCTCTAAGGATGGGACCCTAATTTGATAGGATTATAGGATTAGTGTCTTTATAGGGCTGGGATTTAGCTCAGTTGGTAGAGCACTGCGCTGCAGTCTCTGAGCACCCGAGTTCAATTCCCAGAACCGCAAAAATGGGAGAAGGGCCTGGCAATCCACACCCAAGGCAATTTCAAAACAGTCAGCCATCGAAAACCCTATGAGGGTTGCTATGAGTCGAATACTGAGTTGATGGCACCTAACAACAACAACAACAACAAATCTCACACTTTCACGTTGTGCTAAGGAGGTGAGGATGAGAATTCTAGCTGCCATTATTACCACCCAAATGTGAACATCAGGCTGCGAGGTCCAGCCACCGTGTGAGTGGATTTTTTGTCCAGCTGTCACGTGGGGGGTGCCCCTCACAGGCCCCTGATGCACAAGGCACCGGGTGCTCTGCAAAGATCACCATTTGACTTCTGGGGCCAAGATGCATGGAGAGGTCACTGATGGAGACTTAGTAAGGCAGGAAAAAGGGGATTCTTCTCTCAAACAAACTTCTTTTTCAGGGCCACTTATCATTCCAGTAAGAATCCATTCTGAGGCTCACCCACCTCGGATCCTATTCATTACAGAAGCCCCGCCGCCGGGAACTGTACTTATGCAAAGGCAAGAATCGAACACCCAACAGCTCCTGACTGTGCATTAAACGCCTCTGCGCAGGCTGCTGCTGGAGAAGACGGGAGAGAGTCACAGTGAGAGAACAAGAAAGGGAGACTGAGAGAGTGAGGACATCTCTCTGCCCGGCTGGGAAACAGAGAAAATCGGTAAGACAAGTATTTCCCAAGTTAATTGTGGTTTTCCTGATAGAGCGGAAGCGACTGCTAAAGGAGGTATAATTCTGCATCTCCTTCCTGGATCATGAACTTAGAAATGGCTCTGGTGGAGGCTCCTGTTTCCTTCAGCATCTACCAGAACAGAAACAGCGTCGCCCTTTTCTAATTATGCTCCGTGTCTTCCCACGGTCCCATGTTTCCTTCCAAACAGCGTCAGAACAACAGATAGGGAGACCGCACTAAGCACTTGGAAGCCTCACCTCAGAGCTTGGGGATTGTGGGTTGATTAATTCCTTTAGACACAGCCCAGGTATCTCTAGAGTAATCTGTAACAGAACAGGGTTCATGGGGCTGCCTTGTGGTAAGGCAGATTCATTAGGACTGATTGCTCACTTATAAAAATTAAGTAAGTCTAATTGAATTTAGCCTGCAGCCGTAGCCCTGTGGCATCCGATCTTGTCAGATCTGGGAAGCTAAGCAGGGTCAGGCCTGGTTAGTCCTTGGATGGGAGACTGCCTGGGAACACCAGCTGCTGTAGGCTTGGGAGACGGACCCGGCAACCCACTCCCAAAAATCAATCTGCCGTTGAAAACCCTATGAATAGCAGAGAAGCACTGACAATAGTGTTTCACCTGTTGTACACAGGGTTGCTATGAGTCAGATTCCGACTCGACAGCACCTAACAACAACAATTTAATTTAGACCCAAAAGGATAACACTAGCCTGGTGGTTGAAGGACATCTCTACTGGTCTTGTCTTTATCATATTGAAGAGACCACCAGGCACACGGTAGAGATGTAATGTATTTTTATGGGTTTCATTCCAGTCATGTGGGGGTGTGGTTCATAGATAATTGGTCACCTCCTCAGGGAAGGACCAGGGAAGCAGAGAGACTGGGTTAAGTTAGAGATCTCCAGTCTCTCAAGTATGGAGAGTCCTGTGGATACCAGGTCTCTCAGCTGCCAGGCTCATGGCTGAAGTCCCTCCCTAAGGGCCCCACTCGGTAGATAACCTGCTAGGTCAGAGGGTGGGGTGAATTAAGAATTCTGTAGCCCTTCTTCCAAAGCCTGGTGTCTGCTGGTTGCTCTCCCTCCTCCTATCAGATGCTTGCTAGCTCATCCTGGAAGGTGGCGGTAGCCTCCCCAGCTCAGATCATTCCATTTAATTCTACTAGCAATGTTGGGGTACACATCCAAGAATGGCCCTCAGGGGCTTCTCTGGTAGGCCTTCAACCACCTCTTTCTGCTCGTTCTACACAATGACCCAGGGAGATTATTTTGTGTGTGTGGTACTAGGGGTTGAACCCAGGGCCTTGTGCTTGCATGCTCTGCAAGTGCTGGACCACTGAGCTGCACCCTGAACCCATTTTTTAAACTTTTTGAGACAGGGTCTCACTAAGTTATGCAGACTGCCTCTGGTCTCGAACTTGTGATCCTCCTGCCTCCGCCTCCCAAGCCACTGGGATTACAGGCATGTGCCACTGCGCCTGGCTCACTCCAGGGAGATATTTTAAAGGCTAGTTTCCACCACGCCCCTCCATGCTAAAAAACCTCCCACTGCCTAGGCTTGTTGTTAGGTGTTGTCGAGTTTGTGTCCGACTCATAGCCACCCACATGAGGTTTTCGATGGCTGATTGTTTCGGGATTGCCTCAGGAGTGGATCGCCACATCCTTCTCCCATTTTTGCAGCACTGGGAATCAAACTCAGGACCTCAGAGACTGTAGAGCAGCGCTCTACCAGCTGAGCTAAATCCCAACCCCACTGCCTAGGGAGGAAAACCGAATCTTTGTATATCCTTCCCTGGGGAACCCTGCCTCTGAGTGCACCCCTAAATGAAGCCTCCACCCCAGCTCGGCCACCTCTTCAATGGTCCTACACACTGCCACTTCTGAGTCCCTGTGCAGGGACTTCTTTCCTGGAATCCCTTCCCACATTCTCCAGAAATCCCCCCTATGTTGTAAAAGTCAGCTCAGGTTTCCATCTTCTCGAAGAGGCCCTTGATGAGGGTGCACAGATCCACAGCAGAACCCCAAATGATCACTCTTCCAGCACTCTGCTCTCTCTGTAACACAGCTGTCCCTCAGTATCTGTGGGGATTTGTCCAGGATGCCCATGGAAGCTGAAATCTGTGCCTGCTCGAGTCTTTTCTGTAAAATGGCAGCGTCTGAATAGAACCAAAGCATGCTGCACATTTTCCATATGTTGTTGCTGTTAGGTACCCTTGAGTTGGTATCCGACTCCCAGCAACCCTCTGTACAACAGGTGAAACACTATTGTCAGTGCTTCTCTGCCATTCATAGGGCTTTCAATGGTAGATTGATTTTTGGGAGTGGGCTGCTGGGTCCTTCTCCCACATTTTCCATATACTTTATTTTTATTACTTTTTAATAGATATAGGCTTATATATATTCTAATTTCTTGCTTTAATAGTTATGGATTTTAAATCAAATATATGGAGGTATAATTTGTACACCTCTTACTGTGTACATACAATCTACTGTTGTTAGGTGCCGTTGAGCTGTGTCCCACTCATAGCGACCCTCATAGGGTTTTCAATGGCTGATTATTTCTGCATTGCTTCGGGAGTGGATGGCCATGTCCTTCTCCCGCAAAAAAGATACAATTTACACACATCAGAAACACACAATTCAATAAGTTTTTACCCAGTGCGTATTTCTGGAGCTCTTTTTCTATGGACTTCTTTGCTCTCTGCAATTTTGTCCAACAAATTCACCTCTGCCTCCATGACCTCTGATTTCCTTCTCTTCCATTCAGAAATACGGCCATAGTCTATCTCTTTCCTTTTGCTGTGTTCCGAGGTAGAATGGGCTTCCTTGTTTATTTTTCTTCTCTCATAGGTCACTGCTCTGCATTGTAGGCCTCTTGTTAAATGCCTCCACATACTTTAAGTCATCTCTATTTACTCATCATACCCAGTGTGCTGTAAATGTTGTGTAATTGCTACACAGTGTTGCTTAAGGAATAAGTGGGCTGGGCTTTACCTCAGTGGGTAGAGCACAGCTCTGTGCTCTCTGAGGCCCCAGGTTCAATACCCAGCACTGCAAAAAAGGGAGGAGGACCTGGCAGCCAACTCCCAAAACACTCCCCAAACAATCAGCCATCAAAGACCCTATGAATAGCAGGGAAGCCCTGCCATAGTGCCGGGCATGGCACAGTGTCAGGGAGGGCTTCGTTCTGTGGTACACCGGGTTGTTAGGAGTTGGACCCGACTTGACAGCACCTAACAACAACAGCAACAAGGAACAATGACAAGAAAAAGATCTGTACATGTTCAGGATAGATGGATTGCTTCTTCAAAAACATGTGACCTGTGATTGGCCAAATCACAGATGTGGAACCCGCAGATGGGGAGTGCTGAGGATATATACTTCCATTAACCTGTCATGGAGTTGTACCTACCTCGATACACAGCACAGTATTCTGTCTACGGTAGGCATGTTGAACAAATTATGTACCATGTTACACACAGGGGCTTATTCTGCACAAGACAATCTTTCTTAACCTGTTAATGCACACTATCCTATTTATAGGGCACAAACAAATTCACAGACTATTATTTTTTGGAATTTCTATCAGACTCCTCACGTACATGCACATGTTATCACACTATATCACAATCTTATCTCCTGCCAGTTGCTTGTCTGTTTAATGGAAATTGCAGTGCCTTGAACATTTCCTCATAGTGAGTGAGTTGTTGTTAGCTGCCATTGAGTCAGTTCCAACCCATAGCAACCCAATGTACAACAGAATGAAACACACTCCATCACTGTGCCATGCCTGCCCAGCACTATGTCAGTGCTTCTCTGCTATTCACAGGGTTTTCAATGGCAGATTGTTTAAGAAGTGTTTCAAGAGTGGGTTGCCAGGTCCTTCTCCCGTTTTTGTGGTGCTGGGGATTGAACTCAGGGCCTCAGGGAGTGAGCCTACCAACTGAGCTAAAGCCCAGCCCAGTGCATGAGTTACTGCCCTATAAATAGCCTATGTGTGTTAATGGGTTAAGGAAGATTTGGTATTAAGGCTTAAAAGGTACATGAACTTTGACTTAGCCATTCTAATCCTACAAATAAATTAAGGAAAACTCAGAGATACTTATAAAAATATATGCAAGCTGTTGTAGATGTTTGCTGTTTTGCTTTTTACAATAGAGAAGACAGAAAAGCCTTAAAGGATTAATTAGCTAAATCCTGATGTATACCAACCAGCTAATAGGATCATGTGTGAAATATTTGCTGTGAGAAACAGCTCACAGTGTACACTAAGTGCAAAACGCAGGCAGTAAGATAATTCATACTGCCATGTTTGATTTTTATTAGATAGACAGATGGACAGTGGTATGTCTTAGGTGGTGGCCTATAAGGCTATTTCTCCTTAGTGATTTTCTCTGAATTTAGGCTTTTGAGCACTGATCTAAAGTGTGTTGATGTCTTGAAAGGTTCCTTTGGACAAACACTGGTTCTTTCACACTACAGTTGTCCCACTGGGATGGACAATGACGACACTGGACTCCAAGAAACTCATCCTGTTACCATGGGAACAGCAACCAGCAGTGCTTCTACTGAGGAATTCTGGTCAGCCCCCCAGAAGTCACTTACGGTTCCTGAGCCTCAGTCTTTCTACCACAGGATAAGTAAATGTTCTTCCCCACCTTCAGTCCCTGACACGTTACGTAACGCTAGCTCTGTAGATCA
Organism: Pedetes capensis; assembly: GCA_007922755.1. NCBI lineage: Eukaryota > Metazoa > Chordata > Mammalia > Rodentia > Pedetidae > Pedetes > Pedetes capensis. The sequence goes on along the minus strand of VMDO01017030.1, from coordinate 13,406 downwards.
CTTGGATGCTATTTATAAAATAACAAACATACTGTAAAAAGGCAGTTGATTGGTGTCATCTGATTATTACCAAAGTTCTCTCCTAAACTGTTTAATCTCTAATTATGCCATAGCCTTAAGTCATAAAGTGGTATGTAACCCGTGTGCCAATGTGCGGTGAAATCAAATTCATTGGGTGCCTGACTTAATGTCTGTGGGTACATTCACTAGCCTTTCAGAAATGAAAATACAAAAATCACTTTGGGATAACAATGCTAAGCGTATTCTTTCTCTAAAAGTATTTCCCACATGTTTTGCAGATTTATTTTTCCTTTTTTAAGAGATCCGATGGTACCAAAATGAATTTTAATAGCAGAAATATACTGAGCTTCAGATCAATACCTTAAAGACAGAACATTTATAGCTTTAACAAACTCATTATGGAGAACACAGGGCACTATTCATTCTCTCTGCAAACATTTTGGTGTTGGGTCTAATTTACCTAGGTGGGCGATAATCCTGAGCTGGTCACAGAAATACAATTTGCATATTCACAGATGCGTATGGCTGGTGAGGTGTATATCAAATGCTTCTTGACACAAACACACAAACCCTGGTCACAAATGCGTGTAGCAAGACACACACAAAAACACCCAACATCCCACAGGGTCACCTTCCCAGAGACGTGAATTTGGGCATCAGATAAAGAGAACAAGAGATAAAGAAAGCATCTCTGGAAGGCAAGGATAGTTTGTGTGTCCCCCAAGACGGCTCCACTCACCTGTTAAGTGGTTGGCAATCCGGGCAGTGGGTTTGGGAGGCAGAGCCGGGGGCTGCTTGAGAAGGGACAGCTGCCTCACTGGGGTCTCCTCATGGTCTCCAGATAAAGCAGCAGGTATTTTGGGGGGCAGTAGCAGGACTGGTTTGGCTGAAGGATCTTGGGACAGGACTCCAGACTCACGGGCAGAGGGACTTTCTTCAGACACTGAGGGCACAACCACATGACACACAGGAGACATTACACCAACGCAGTGCAGGCAGGGCTGGCAAAGACCAGCTGGAACGCAGGACAGGGATGCCGGTGGGCCAGCAAGATGGCAGTGTACTGGCGGCCATGGGACGTCACGCAGACATGGAAAGCTGAAGCGAGGACACCGGAAATCCGAGAGAGTGGGTGAGGTAGTGGAGGGATGTGGAAGGGAGGCAGAGGAAGAAAGAGCAGAGGGGTAGAGGGAGAAGAGGGAGGAGCAAGGACATTTCCTTATCAAAATGGCCACTGATTCAAACTTGGGGTTGATCATATGAAGTCTGTGGATACTCCACAGTGTGACTCAGGGACCCACAGTCACGTTCTACAGGATGGCATAGCAAGTGCAGTAGCTCAAGGCCAAAGACGTCCCCAAATGGAATCTGAAGAAAATGCAGGCGCCTTCCCCTGGGCCCATGTGCCCCTGGCTGGGGAGGAAGAGAGGGTGGTGGGATCAGACTCAGGGGGAGTCTGTGTGTGGCCAGCCGGGTCTTGCTCTGTTCTTGTTCTTGGGTCTGGGACACCAGGTACTGCTGGGAGCCTGGAAGGCTGAGCCTAACAGGTTGCACCTCCAGGCCTTGGGTAGCTGATTTCTGGGTTCCAGGATGGTCAGAGCTGAACAGGCAGCCCCTAGTGGGCACTCTAGTTGTGGGGATCCCACCTCCCCTGCCAGCTCCTCTGATCTCTGACAAGGTAAAGGATGTGCAAGGCCACTTTTTAAGTCCCCTCTTTTCATCCCCATCTTGCTGGCCAGACTTCAGCCATTTTAATTCAATTTCCTCCCATTTCCCTTGGCTCTGCGTTGACCCCGACTCGTCTCCTGTGGGGGTCCCCTGCTGGGCTTCAGGGGTGACCCTTCACAGGATGGTAGAGCCCACCTTCTTACTGGGCCAAAAACCTGGGTGGATACGGACTGAGACCCAGTGACTTTGCTGGGGTGACAGATTTCCTCTTAACTCCTCTTGACACACTTTTCTTTATTATGTTCAAACTGATGTCATGGGAAGGAGCTGTCCTTGAAGTTCCCAGTTGGTGGAATAATGACACAGCCCACTTCCTGTTACTAAAACAACCAAATCCACCTGATTCCAATGTCGCAAGGAGGGTTGGGTTGAAAAAGGAAAACTCGGGGCTCTGGTTGGAAAACTCTCCTTGGAGGGGCCAAGGTATGCGAAGTGTCCGTCCCCTTGCCTCCCACCACTGCCACGATGACAAAGCTTGCAAATAACTCCTCCCCTGCCCGGCTCTCTTTCTGCCCTGACCCAGGAGACGTGCCCCACGCAGCAGGAAGTCCTGTAGAGAATCGCCACGAGCACCAAGTCTCCCTGTGTCAAGGGAGACTCTCCTGGCCGGCGATGAACACACTGATGGGGCAGTGGCTCCCCAGGGCCCATGGGGAGCACCGGCATGCACTTGGTAAAGCACCCTCGCTCCCATCCTCCCACGTAAGCATCTGTGGTGCAGCTTTTGCACATGGTGTGCAGAAAGGACATGGCCTTTCCACCCATATTCCACATAGTACAAGAGATTCCTTTCCCCAGATCTACTCCTGTCTGTTGGTGGGTCTCATCTTTGCACTGGCTGGGGCCACTCTGCACACCTCCTGTGAGATGAGCTTTGGCCACTTGGGTGGCTCTGGACCAAAGAGGGAGGCGATGGTCAGAAGGCATCAAAACTCACCTACCAGCAGGATCTGACTTCACCAGGAAATGGAATACAATTTGATGGACAATTAAATTACTTAACCATATCCAGTAGATTGATAAAATTGGCTAAACTGATACAACCCCTGACTGATATACTGAGAGTAGACATTAAAGAGTGTGGCCAGGTCTTTATAACAGGTGAATCAGATAGGTACCATGTACAAATAGGTACCACGTACAAATGCAGGTTTTTTTTAGCTTTATAGAACAGAGACCAGTGTTAGGCAAAAAAACCCAAGACATTTGAAATCATCAGTATTACGAAGACAAGCCATATCTCCTTTAACATGATTACAGTTATGAACATGTTTTTAAAAACTGTAGGACAGTATGTGTAAATACCCTCCATGTTTTCTTATACTCAGTAGGTGGCTATTATTGTTAGGTGCTGTTGAGTCATGTCCGACCCATAGCGACCCTTACAGGGTTTTCAATGCTTGACTGTTTCTGGATTGCCTCAGGAGTGGGTTGCTACATCCTTCTCCCATTATTCAGTAGGTATGAAGAACTAATACGAGGTTAGTTTCTTCCAAATTTCCAGATCCTGATGCTTCAGGTGGCCCAACTAGATCTCAGAGTCCAACCAGGGTCCTGGTTCTCAGCACGACATCCTAGGGTTCCACCCTCAGCCTTCCCCAGGGGCATTACCTGGACCGTCCATGATGTCTGAAGCTTGGAGCACCTCGTATGAGCAGGGGTCCCGGGGCATGGGGACCGGCTCCATTTCGGACAGAGCAGGCAGGGACAGTTGGCTGGAGCTCAGGGACTGTCCATTCTCCAGGGAGTCCTCTTCATTCGATATGGAGAGCTCTCCATCTGTCAGAGAGAAGGAGAGGGCAAGTTAGACAATAGGTCTGCGAGGTCTAGATGCTTCTACACCCCTATGTCAAGGGCAGTATCTACTGCAGACATCTGTCCTTTTGCTTTTAAGACAGGGACTTTACGTGGAGAGATGCGCTATCTAGCCACCAGCGTAATACTTTCCAAGGATCCTCAGCAACTTGCCTGTTTTCTTTCTTTCTTTCCCATCACAATCCATCCCCCGTTCTGTGTATTTCCTTTCTTAAATGAAAATGAATGAAAATGATTTTTTCCACTTAACCTTTAAATAGTTGGGAAAACTCAGCAGGCCACAGAGACTGAGAAACCAGGATCGAGAATTCCTACTTTACAAAACTAAGTGCTTCATTTCCTTCCACAAAGAGCAGGAACTTGGTACTCGAAGGTCCCAGGAAAAAGTTACCCTGTTTTAGTTCACCTCCAACCTTATCTTGGGGCTGGGATTTGGCTCAGTGGGTAGAGCGCTGCGCTGCAGTCTCTGAGGTCCCAAGTTCAATTCCCAGCACCACAAAAAATGGGAGAAGGGCCTGGCAATCCACTCCCAAGGCAATCCCGAAGCACTCAGCCATTGAAAACCCTATGAGGGTCGCTATGAGTCGGATACCGACTCGACGGCACCTAACAACAACAACAACAACCAACCTTATCCAATTTCTCTAGGGGGCGTCAACATTGAGGAAAGCTCTGCTCTCTGCCCAACAGGCTGTAGTAGCCCAAGGCTGCTGGAGAAGTGTCAGAATTCTCTGGTGCCGACCACCAATCATGGCCACTTTGATCTTGCTTCAAGCTCAGCAACACAAGGCATGGCGGGTGGACACCAGTGTGGACATCAAAGGCTCCAGTTCAACGGCCACTTGTCAGATCAAAATTCCCCCAGTATGAGCTCATCTTAGCCCAGGGGAGTCTCAGAAAGCCGGACAGTAAAGTCAAATTAATTTTTAAAGGGGACTGAAAGCTATGCAGTCAGATGAATAAACAGATGAAAGGGGAAGTTATGCCTCCTCCGAAACACAGGCACCAGCAACGCCATTACATGGCTTAAAACACCAGAAGAAAGAGGAATGAACAGTGAGGTGACGCCAAGGTTAATCCTTCCCTTTGACTGTGCTCCTTTCAAAGTTTTGATTTTATACAAACGGAGTTCCTCCAGCCTACCGCATTAGAATCAGCCGAATGAAATGTATGTTCACCAGAACTGTCTACAGACCAACAGGCTTTACATAACATATGATTCAAGGACATACAGGGCTGGCGTTTAGCTCAGTTGGCAGAGTGCTGCTCTGCACTCTCTAAGGCTCTGGGTTCAAACCCCAGCCTTGCAAAAATGGGAGAAGGACCTGGCAGCCCACTCCTGAAACAATAAGCCATAGAAAACTGTATGAATAGCAGAGAAGCACTGACACAGTGCCAGGCAGGGCACAGTGTTGAGGAGTGTTTCATTCTGTTGTACATTGGGTCACTATGAATCAGACCCGACTTGATGGTATCTAACAACCACAACAAGGACGTATGCTGTGTAACCTGAATCTTCTGTAAGCATTAAAAAAATAATAACAAATACCCCCCAAATCATCTGAAGCAGACAATAGAGACCACTGGCATTTGAAAACTGGGTTGTTTTTTTCTTCTTTTCATTCACCCTTTCTGCATACCCAAAATGGTAGCAGCAGTTACTATAACCAGGATCAGTGATATGATTACTACTTGTCAATAAGAAAACAAGGACAGTTAGACACTAAGGCCAAGGGTAGGGCAATGACACAGCTGAGCTGGGAGTCCTTAGGAAGGGAAGGGTTATGTGCTAATGTATCATTATGGGATGGTCCCCAAGCCTCTTAACACACTTTTCTTTATTATATTCAAACTGATGTCATGGGAAGGAGCTGTCCTTGAAGTTCCCAGTTGGGGAATAATGACACTGCTGTCATTTCAGTTTGATGCATCTCTAGGAGATCACTTTGATTCTTAAAGTTCCAAGTGTATTTAAAGTCCTGGATGAGACAACCTGAGGGGGAGGGGTCTCAGTGCTAGCACCAAGTTCTGCTTCTTTGGGGCAAGGATGCAATTGAAGGATTGCCATCTGTTTTAACAGTTAAAAGGATCATAAAGCAACACTGGGAAAAAGATGCAAAGACCTCTGGGTGCAGCAGTGCATGCCTGTAATCTCAGCAACTCAGGAAGCAGAGGCAGGAGGATCATGAGTTCGAGGCCAGAGCAGCTTGAGAAACTTAATGAGACCCTATCTCAAAATAAAAAGGAAAAAATGAGCTGGGGGTTGCAGCTCAGTGGTATAGTGCTCGCAAAATATGTACAAGGCTCTGCATTCAACCCCTCAGTACTGGAAAAAAAAAAAAGCAAAGATGCAGAATGGATTTCTTTAGATTCTGTGTACAACTCTAGGATTCATCAAGGCAGCTGCAAGAGGCTTTACCAAGACGTGATGCTGCTCACTCCTCTAGGGATGTATTCATCCCCCCAAATTGGAGCTTCCTATGGATTGAAAGCCTGCAGCGATACACCCTGGTATCCAATCCTGCCTGATCTCAGAAGCTAAGCAGGGTTGGGTCTAGTTAGTCCTTGGATGGGAGACTGCCCGGGAACACCAGGTGCTATAGGCTAGGGAGAAGGACCTGGCAACCCACTCCTGAAATAACCTGCCATTGAAAACCTTATGAATAGCAGAGAAACACTGACAGTAGTGCTGCGCATGGCACAGTTCTATTTCTGTTGTACATGGGGTCCTTATGAGTCGGACCTGACTCGATGGCACCTAACAACAACAACATGGATTAAAAAGACCTTTCCTAGGTCACAAAGGTCCATACTGCTTTGGAGAGGGGTTGATCTTTGGAATTATATTGACACAACTGCTTAATACGCATTTCCATGGAAAAAGTAAAAATGGGCAAAGAAAAGAGATGCTGATCAGATTACCAACCTACCTAGCAGAAACAGTTTATTATTTCCTGTATTTATTTTTCATGGTTGTAATCCTACTATTTCTCAAATTTTGTATCTTGTTTTTTCCTTAGTATTATTAGCATGATTTGCATAATCATTATCTTGAGGATTATACTAGATGATTATAAGGATTTTTTTTAGTTATCTATGATCACAAAGGGATTTCCATTGTTTAATGCTGCTATGAAAAACTCTTACTTCTTGTGAAGATTTATTTTTCTGCGATTAGAAGTCTCCCCATTTAGGATAAATTCCAATAAACCAAATTTTGTGTATTAATATTCTAATGTCTTGTTGTTGTTGTCAGGTGCCATCAAGTCAGGTCTGACTCGTAACTACCCTACGTACAACAGAACGAAACACTCCCCAGCACTGTGCCATGCACACGATCTGTGTATGTTTGAGACCATTGTTGCAGCCACTGTGCTTTTTCTCACTTTGAGTCATGCCACATCGGTAAATATCTAGTGATACATAAATGGATGTTGTGAAATTGTTTTTATAAAGGCTTTTTCAATTTACAGAGTAGCAGTGTATGGACCACATACACAACTCAGCTTTTGCCAATTTCTTCAACATTAACATTGATAACTAGGCTTTATCGACTTACCTATCTCTACTTTAGCCAGCCATTCATCCACCCACCTACCTATCCATCTATCTGTCCATCTGCATGTCTTCCTATCTACCTAGACATACATATATGTATAGACATATTTAGTAGAAGTTAAAAGCTTGGTCACCAGTGTGAGGCTACCAGAAGGTGCTGGGGTCCCTTAGAAGGTGGGGCCTAGGTGGTGGTCCCCTGGGGGTGTGCCCTCCAAAGGGTGTGGGGGACCCTGACCCTCTTCTCTTTCTTTGCTTCTTGGGTCATGATGTAAGCAGGCTGCCCAACCAAGTGCTCTCCACACTCACCAGAGGCCCAAAGCAGTGGGGTTGCTGATCGTGGACTGAACCCTCCGAAACTTCAAGCTCACATAAACCTCTCTTTATAAGTTAGTAGTCTTAGGCATTTTGTTATTGTCACAGAAAGCTGACTAACACAAGCATAGTCCCTGGTTTTAGGGTTATTAATGTTGACTTCTGATCAGTTAAACTTGCTCATAGCTCAAAGTTAACTGGAGTTGTTACTTGTAGATGAAAGTCACCATGGGAAATAGGCAATAGGAAACCTTTCTGGTTCTCCCAGACACTTATATAACAACAGTTTCGACTTGTAAAAAAAATTACATGGAAGATGGACATTTTATTCTGAGAAGACACAGGGTATTTGTTCCCTTTGGAATTTAAGATTAAAAAAAAGAGTCAGTTCTAACTCTGAAAAACAAAATTACTTCAATAAAATTAAGCTCAACACTGCATCTGATTTTCTAAGATATGAATTATGATATATATACACACATACATATACATACATACATATATATATATAGAGAGAGGGGGGATATATACATATATGTTCAGGCACTAGTTTAATACATTTCATACAGACCAAAAATCCAAATACATAGCTGGTGTGGTCGTGCGCGCCTGTATTCCCAGCAGCTTGGGAGGCAGAGGCAGGAGGATCGCAAGTTCGAGACCAGAGGCAGTCTGTATAATTTAGTGAGACCCTGTCTGAAAAAGTAAGAAAACGGGCTGGGGGTGCAGCTCAGTGGTCCAGCACTTGCAGAGCATGCAAGCATGAGGCCCTGGGTTCAACCTCCAGTGACACACACACACACACACACACACACACACACACACACGCACTCCAAATAGGAAGTTTCAAACCAGAATAAATAAAAACAGAACAAATCAGAACAGTAGAAGTAAATATATATTTATTTATTCTGGCTGCACAAGTGAGAAGCCAGATGGAGAGTTTTGACTTACTCATAAAACTTTCTGATTTTTAATTTGCAAAATGAATACTGTAGAACAAAACGCGGCAGCAAAGCAGCATAATGGAAAAAATAGGAGCTAAATATAGCCAATAAAAGAACAAACTATTCTAAGTAGGAAGAATATTTGTTCAGGTAAATAAAAGTCAAGTCCCAGGTGCCATGGGCAAAACGTACAGACCTTCCTGGCAACAAGAGAGGTGCAAATGAAATGGCCAGGTGGGTGATGCTTTGACCCGAGAATGTGCTTGAAATAATGTCAAGTACAACAGCAGGAAAGGAAAAAAAAAACAGCCCCTATCGATTATAACAACATTGGAATGAAACATAACTCCGCATGCAGGCTGGCAGAGTTCAGAAGGGAATCTGGCAGGATATAAGTAGAGTTTAATGATCATTAACTTTCTTTCCTCTATAGAGATGTTTATATTTCTTTTTAATGCAAAAAGTTGCCTGCTGCCTCATCAAGTTAAGTGAGAAAAAAAACCAGTTTTTATTAGAGAAGAAAACCCCTTCCTCACTCTGTGGAACCTGGGAGGAGGGATCTTCCCTAGGGGCTCCTGATTCTGCCCCAGTTCATGACTCTCCACAGAGTGAGCCCACTGCTAAGATACAAACACTCGGCCCTGGTTCTCCACTGGGAGGAGTTTCAAACTGTCCTCTCCATCCAGTCGTAGACCTAGGTTGCTTCAAGATGTAGACTTTCCCACTTGATGGCAGATTTGAGGTGATAAGGACTGGGAGTTGGAGAATTATCAGGCCTACCAGCAACCTCCAGCTGGACGTTGAATAAGGGAGACAGGAGAAGAATGGATGCCTTTGAATTATGGTGCTGGAGATGTCTATTGAATGCACCATGGACTGCCAAAAAACCCAGCAGATCCATCCAAGAAGAAGTGCAACCAGAGTGTTCCTTGAAAGCAAGGATGACTAGACCGCATCTTATGTATTTTGGATATGTTGTTAGGAGGGACCAGTCCCTGGAGAAAGGCATCATGTTTTGGAGAGTGGCAGGTCAGTGAATAAAAGGAAGACCCTCAGCTAGATGGATTGACACAGTGGTTGCAACAATGGGCTTAATCATAAAAAAGATCATGTGCCTGGCACAGAGTCAGGGAGCGTTCCATTCTGTTGTACATAGTGTTGCTATGAGTTGGACTTGACTCAATGGCACCTAACTACAACACCTCCAGCAATCTCCTCCTGACTTGTGCTTATAAGTAATAAAGGTGAGACCCTCCTGAGATCTGCCATTCATCTTATTTCTTGAATGATTCAGACAATCAGAGACAGAAGAGTGATCACAGTGGGGCCCTCAAATCCCTAACTAGCCACAGACTCAAGCGAAGACACTGTTTTCTCCATCTCAGCTCAAAAGAAACAGAAGGAGCCACCAACAGGTAGCAGAGAGAATGGTCTGCAAACCCCACTGTCCTGGGCAGGTTGGCATGTTCACAGACAGAGGTGTCCTGGTGGGCAGCCGGGACTTATTCCCAGGAGAGACCACTAGGAAGAGAGGAACGGCAGGGAGAGGGGAAAGGAGCTGGACTCTGAGCTCGGGGAAGCCTGTGCTATCCTCGCCACCGCTAGCTTGCACCAAGCTACTTAACTTCTGGAGACTTAGGGTTCTGTCCTTTGAAAACAAAAGGACTGCATTAGATAATGTCCACCTTCCTTCCAGATCGTGGTATTGTCTGCAGGAGGCGCTGGGGAAGAGGAGGCCATAGCCTTTACAGCAAGTACTACAAATCAGCCCAAAGTAACAGATGAGCCCAAACAGCCCAACATTTTATATTCAGTCTGACTTTTTCTTGTCTGATTTATGGCATTTTGACATTTTACAGCAAGAATTGGGAAGTAAATAGATGGATTTGTACCTTAGTATAGCTAAACAGGCCTGCAGACATAGCCCTGTGGCATCCGATCCCATCAGATCTCAGAAGCTAAGCCGGGTTGGGCCTGGTTAATACTTGGATGGGAAACCGCCTGGGAACACCAGGTGCTGTAGGCTTGGGAGGAGGACCGGGCAACCCACTCCCCCAAAAATCAATCTTCTATTGAAAACCCTATGAATAGCAGAGAAGCACTGACAATAGTGTTTCCCCTGTTGTACGTAGGGTCGCTATGAGTCAGATACCGACTTGTTGGCACCTAACAACAAGAACATAGCTAAACAGAGTTTTAATATAGATCTAGAGGTCTGGACTCCTTATATGAAAAGCCTCTGTTCATAGCAGAAGGATGAGAAAAAGAAAGGAAAGGAGAAAGGAACACTTCTGAGGCATCGTAATGTCAACTACTATGTTGGACCTTTTATTTATGATAGTAATAATAACCCCTAAAACAATGAAAAGTTTACTGTGTGCCAGGCTCTATGTCTATTTACCTGTCTACCTACCTACTATTGATCCATCCATCTATCCTATGAAGTTGGCACCCAAATTATCTTCATTGTATAAAGAAAAGTGAATACTAGTAAGTTAACTGCATGAAGTGAGACAGTAGGTGCTGAATAACTTTGTGTGTGTGTGTGTGTGTGTGTGTGTATGTGAGAGAGAGAGGGGGGGGAGAGAAGGGGAGGGAGGGAGAGATATCTCATTTGAAAACTTTATCAGCAAAGTATGGTGGTGCCCACCTACAATCCCAGTGCTTGGGAGGCTGAGGCAGGAGGATCATGAGTTTGAAGCCTGCCTGGATTATATATAGCAAGTTTGAAGCTTGTCTGGACTATACAGGGAGACTGTATCTCAAAAGCAAAATAAAAAATATACAATCTTAAAATATCATCTTGCAAATTTAATTCCTTAAAGATGGCAAAAGAACATGGCCATCCTTTATAAATATGATGTGCAGTTGTCAGAGTTGAAACTTAAATTCTGTTCATTGTTAGTCCTCATAGCAGGGAAGAGTGAACATTACCACGAAATTGTGTGTCCTTTTATGCTTCCATTGGCAAGAAAAATTATGTAAAGTGTTATGCGACAATTTCAAACACAAACATGGGGAAGTATTAGTTAAACTGTATCTTCACTGGGGTTGCAAATATATAGAAGTATACTCGCATTTATGATAATTCAAACATTTTAATTTACCAATCACCAGTGGCTATAATTAAAGCAAAATTAGAAAGTGGAGCCATCGATGTCAAAATGAGTAATTATCCTCGTCAAGACATAAGAGGAACGTGATGCATGTGTTTATCACTGTTCTGTCCCCTTGAGACAAGAGCTACCCGTCCATTTGTTCTGGGACCTCATTTTAGCTCCCTGGATATGCTCTCTGACCAAAAAGGGCATCTTATCAAGTGGCTGGTGAAGAGTTACAAAGTGTTTTCTGTAGAAACGACACTAGGTACTGATGGTCCCAAGATTAGTGGATAGCATCTGTGAGTCATGGAATAGACACTCGGCCCAGTGTTTTTTATTTTTACTTTTTATTTTATATTTTTTGACATTTATGTACTTTTACTTCTAGAATAGAAAAAAAAATACCCACTCACTGACAGGGTATAGCTAGGCTGGGAGTGTAGCTCAGCGGTAGAGACGCTTGTCTAGAATGCACAAGGCCTTGGGTTCGATCCCCAGAACTACAAAAAAAGAAAAAAAAAAAAAGCCTTTGCCAGGCATGGTGGTACATGTCTGTAATCCCAGCAACTTGGGAGGCTGAGGCAGGAGCATCGTAGGTTTGAGGTCTCAGGTAGCTTAGGTAATTTAGTGAGACCCCGTCCCAAGATTGGAAAAAAAAAGCAAAAGAGGGCACAGCCATCATTTTGTACCTTACAAAGGTGTCACTTAAGCAAGAAGACACAGAGCTTTAAAAAGCTTGATAATCCCAAATAGCCTTTTAAATCACTGCAATCAAATCCACTAGCTGCTTTATAGCCAGGTGGTAAAATGATGTGCTAACCAAGAAATAAATTAACTATGGATTTCACTGATGGATTAGAAGCTTTAAACCTAAGATGTGGGAAACAGCTCCCCAGTATTTCTCAATTTTGGTGGAGATATTTTCTTCGGTTTGCCTAAGTTTAGTAGTTGTGGTGATTAGACTAAATAATGTTATGTTACAGATACTTTGATGAACTTTAAACACAAATAAAGCATAGAAAACATTCTTATGAAACACTGCCTATTTAGCAACAAATATTATCACTTGGGGGGGCTGGGATTTAGCTCAGTTGGTAGAGCGCCGCTTTGCAGTCTCTGAGGTCCTGAGTTCAATCCCCAGCACTGCAAAAACAGGAGAAGGGCCTGGCAATCCACTCCAGAGGCAATCCTGAAACAATCAGCCATTGAAAACCCTATGAGGGTTGCTATGAGTCAGACACGACTTGACGGCGTCTAACAACAACAACAACAACAACAACAACATTATTGCTTGATTCTTAACCATTTAAAAAACTTGGAAGTCTTATTTTTAAAAAAATAAATAAATGGGTACCTATTCATTCCCAGTGAGGAAAAGTCACTTTGCATGTGTGTGCCTGTTTCAAAGTATCTGGGTATTTCCGGGATTTAATACAGACACTGCAGGATTCTGGAGGATCAGGCAACATGTATTTTCAGGATCCATAAGTCAGAGCCTATTTCAACTTATGTTTTATCTCCATCAGTCGCCAAAAGTCTTTGAGTTATTCAGACCAACAAGAGTCATGAGGTTCCCAGCTATAACACTATTGGGAATTTACCCAAAGGGAGATGGGTCATCATACCACAGAGACACCTGCATCTCCATGTTCAATGCAGCGCTTTTCACAATAGCAAGGATATGGAGTCAACCAAAGTGCCCTTCAACAGAAGAATGGATAAAGAAACTATGGTATATATACACAATGGAATACTATTCAGCAATCAAGAAAAATGAAATAGGGTCATTCGCAGCAAAATGGATGGAATTAGAGAAAATTATTTTAAGTGAACGAACACAAGCTCAGAAAGAGAAACACCACATGTTCTCACTCATATGAGGGAGCTGACTCAAAATTACAAGAAGGAAAAATCCTACTCAAAG
>VMDO01017029.1:17236-46138 GCA_007922755.1 Pedetes capensis | reverse complement strand
ATCCTGATTTGCATGTATATTCACATACATAAGCCATTTTTAAAGATGTCTTGCATATTTAGACATTATTGTGATGATCCCATAAAATCTTTTAGTTTTTTTAACTTTTATGATTTTCCATGTTGAGTCAAATCTTGTATAATTATAATTATTAAGCTTGTATTTTATTCCTTTTTATACAATTAGCACTATATTAAGCTCATAATACATAGAATAAGATTCTTATATTGTTGACATTTTTCTTGTTCTAGAAGATTTTACTTCTTGCTAATTCTTTTAGTAGTAGTAAACCCATGTGACTCTGAAATTAAAAGCTTTAATTTATTAATCTCATCAAAGATACTTTGAAACCTCAAATTGTTTTGTGTAGTACAACACTATAAAGTATTAAGAGTAAAATGTTCACATGTTAAATCATTTGTCTATATATCTTCAGACATGCAAGGATATCTCATGTAATTAAATTATTATAATTTTATCTACACACATCTCTTCTCACTACTGTTAGTATTGAGGTAGTATGTGGTTCAAGAGGGCTAAACCCAGGGCCTTCCACATATTTTGCAAGTGCCCTACCACTAAGCAGTACATGCTGAACCCCCAGTTCCCATTTTTACTTTTTATCTTGGGACAGGACCTTACTAAAACACAGGCTGCTTCTGGCCTTGAATTTGTGATCCTCCTGCCTTGGCCTCCTGAGTCACTGGGATTACAGACATGCACCACTGTGCCTGGTTTAGTATTCTAATTTCTAAGGCTAATCATTTAATCTAGATCCATCTTTTCCTACCTCTTCTGAGACCCATTGTTGTATCTACTCTTTTCCAAGTCTGCTAAACTTACGTCATATGAATCAGTGCTAAAACATATTTAAAAGTTATATATTTAAATTGTCTACAAGAATTATCTATTCAATTTCATTCTTTTCTCTCAATTCCATCCATACATCATAAAAAAAGTATTCTAAAAATCTCCATTCTTGTGCAAAAAAATTACAAAAGAATTAATTTTAAAAAGTGTTTCTGAACTCTGGTATCTGCAGTGTGTCATTTGTATGATTATATCTTATTTTACCATTTAATAGCATTTTCCTGGAAACATTTTCTCTCTTAAAAGATTTAGTTATGTGTTTATGCATAATGGCACATTCTCTGGTCATTTCTATTCAGTCCTTTTAGCAGACTTCTATTCCTTGCTTATCTCTACATCTCTTCTTCTGATTTGAGTTCTCTACCCCTCTCTTTCTCTCTCTCTCCCCCCTTCTTACTCCCCCTTATCAGTCCTCTGAAATTATCCATCCACAATTTAATGTCCATGGTTTCTTTCTTCCTCCACATACCACTCACTGACTCTGCTAGGAAGTCTCAAAGCAACTGAACTCATTATATCCTGTACCAAACATTTCATTATTTGTTGAAACTCTACTCTCTCTAGTTCGTCCTAGGAAAATCAGAAGTGATCAATTCTTCTTCTCATACCCCAATTTAAATATAAAATACACACACACACACACACACACACACACACACACACACGTACTATATTTCCTCTGTCTTAAATATATTCACGTTTTTCCTGAATACTTAACATCTGTTTATTTGGTATTGTTTCTTTGACTCCATCTTTCCACTATGGATTAAGTTATGTGACTTTATTGTCCATAATTTTCAGGTAGGGTTTTCTTGTAAACAGTCTCTAAGACTAATAAATTGGCAAATAGAAGATTTATTTTGGAGTAGTTTTAAGCACAACATCTGTGAAGGAAAAATAGAACATAATTGGGAAAAAGGGAATAGTATCCCAGAGATTTTGGAATTGAGATAGGTCTTATATCTTCCTTCTGTCATGATTTAAGGAAGGGATATAATGTCCAGTGAGACAGGTCTTTTAAGCAGAAAACCATCCTCAGTGAGAGACTCAAATGGAAATCAGTAGCACCCAAATGTCCTTGCAGTCAGGAGAATGAGTGCCTAAACAGGGTTAGAGAAGGTCTGGGTGACATACTACATTTGACTTCAGTCCACTTCCTTTTCCCCTCAGATCTTCTTGCTTTGGATGAAAATTCAATCATCTTGAAGTAGTGCTTTTCAAGTTTGTTTGGTCTCTTGTCATAGGAATCTTACACAAGGAAGACCTTGAAGTTTATCACATAGCTATTATCACAGCAGCTGATTTGGCGACAGAAATGAATACCATATGTTCTGAAATCTAATCTGTGTCCGTCCTTTCAATAGTTTTAGAGTGCAACAAAATCAGATGCAGATTTGAATCATAAACCAATTGGATTTGCAAATCCATTTGTGGATTCTAATCCAAGTCTGGTTTTGTAGCCCTTTAAAACTTTTGGATGGGCTCAGAGTAGATTTGAGAATATACCTTATCATTTTTCACTTCGAATATCCATTCAAGGATAGACTCCTATTGTTCTCATGTATCAGTTCTGCTGGTCTCAGTGGTTTACCTAGGAGGATAATCTGTGAGATCTGAGTCTCTAGTCACCAAGATCCTCTCCATTTGGCACTACTGCACTTTGTAATTCACAGTCAAAATTTGGCAAGAAAGTACCAAGAAACTCCATAGTGTTACCTGCTGCCTAAGGTTCCTTTCCTACCCTCATTGTGTAACACCTAACTTTCCTCCTCTATATAGAATTATTATTGTTTCCATTGCTTCCCAGTCCCCTTTTTATTTCCCATGGTAGTTGTATTATTCCTTAAGACATAGAATTTAGAACTCTACAGAAAGAACCCACATTTCTGAAGTGAATCACTGGGAACAGTGGTTAGTAGGAAAACTCCTATATATTGGATTCTGGACACAAGTTTTAACTTATTGGGACATAGCACTAAATGGTCACTGACATGAGTCCTCCTGCCTCCTGAAGGATGACATTTCATGGACTTCAGAGGCTGCCATCTTTGAGTTGGCCTTCAAGCTGCATCTTTACAGGCTGCTCTATCACTGTCAGTTCCAAATTTTTTGGTTATTGTTATGCATGATAAAATCACCAAATCCCTTTGTTATATGCCTCCAGCAACACCTCCTTTGACTTAAATGTCTTTTATTCCAATATAACTATCTTATTTTGGTGAATCATTTTGTAGCTTCATGTAACATTTCTATGTGAAGCTCCAAAGGAAAAGCAGAACGATACTTGGAAAATATGTGCAAACTATTCAAAGGCATCACTGCCCTTCCATTTATCAACTTGCTACCAATTGGATGATTTCTTCAAGGATTGGTGCAGTATATGAGTGATAGGCTCATGCATCTATTATGCCAACTCTGACAGAGGCTTTCTGACATCACTTGCTGAGTCCTTCTGTCTACTTGGTTGTCAATGGTGAGTGTTCTCTGTTGAATATTGAGATGAGATTAAAGATATTCATGTTCAGGTGCAATTGTAAGTTTCAACCATATGGCTCTTTTCAAGGAATTCTACTCTCTGATTTTCTAATCATCTTCTTTACAACTAGACATTTGTATCATCAACTCTCCGTATATTTTGTAACCACTTTAACAACAACAACAACAACAAACCAGGGAGGAGAACAATAGCACTATCCAGATACTGTTCAAAGGTAAATTGTCCTCTATCACCTCTTTTGTATTGCTAGCCTACTCTTGAGTGGACCACAGAACATGAACCATCTGTTATTATGCTGTCCTTATTTTCTGAGCCCACAAAGATGGAGTGCTTTTTGGAAACTGGTAATATAAAATTTCCTAGTACATCTACCTGACGCCCCTTTTACTTATCTCAAGGTCCCACATTTCCCAAATGTGCCTGAACAATAGACAATACATTAAAATATTTACTTTCACACAACTCTATTTATAACAAATTATCTCAGTCTTTTTATGAAAATGAATAAATTAGCTGTGTTTGTTAAATAATATTTAATTGGTTAAAGGCTTCTAGAAGTTATCAACTTAAATATTTTTTTAATTCATTCTCTTATGGCTTCCAATCATTTCATTTAAAAGTCATCTATCAGTCTTATGTTGGTTCCAATGAAGATAGTTCATATTTGTTATATTCATAAATACTAGTTTGAAATTTTTAATTTGTCTTTCACAAATCAATTAATTAATTAATTTATTTATTTATTTATTTATTATTCTTTTCAGTATTTGGGGGTTGAACTCAGAGCCATGCACATACTTTTTTCTAGTGCTCTACCACTGAGCTGCACCTTAGTCAATTTTTCATTTATTACTTTGAGACAGGTCTCACTTAAGTTATACAGGCTGCCCATGGCCTTGAACTTACAATCCTCCTGCCTCTGCCTCTGAAGTCACTGGGATTACAGGAGTGAGCCACCATACTTGGTTCATCAGTTTTTAAAGAATATATGTAAGTATAATTTTATTTGAAATTTATGCTGTTTGGGGTTGTAGGCTCTTTTGCAATCCTATCTTGGGATTTTTAGTTAGTTTTGAAAAATTCCCAGTCATTGACACTGACTTCTTCCTTCTACCCAGTTATCACTTTCCTATTTATCTGGAGTTTAAGTTACACATATGTCAGAATATTCTCCCTATCTTGTATTATTTTATTCTTATGCTTTTTATAGATAATTTAGTTTTCTATCAGTCAGGCATATAATAGACAGCATGGATTCAGTCAGATACTGAGGAAATTCGAACCTAATCTATTTCTGTTGTTGTTAAGTGCTATTGAGTGGAGTCCAATTCATAGTGACCTTCATAGGGTTTTCATTGGCTGATTGTTTGGGGATTGCTTCAGGAGTGGATTGACACATCCTTCTCCTACTTTTGTGGTGCTGGGGATTGAACCTGGGTCCTCAGAGAGTGCAGAGAAGCACTTTACCAACTGAGCTATCCCCTAGTCACTGATCTATTTCAAGTGAGCCTTTATTACCAGGGATTTGGTATTTTATGTCCCACTGAAAGTACTGACCTTTACTTTTTCCCTCAATCCAATGACTCCCAAAAGTTTTGGACAACTTCTCTCAGCTGCCATATTGTTTGACTTTGCATAAACCTTAAAGTTCAAAGGACCCAACGTCTTTGATTCTTTTCACTTCTCTCCTTTCCTAATTCATGCTGTGATGCCATGCTGCATTGGCAATATCCAAAAATATTTAACTTTGTTTTAATTATCCAGTTCAGTGTTGAAAAGAAAAATCTACCTTGCCTTATATGAAGCAGATTTTTGGCATTATAGTCTAACCTTTCAAAAATGGACTTTGGCAATTGGGAATTCTGAAATTGCGTCCTGATTCTCTTCCTTAGAAGGAGCTTTAGTGTTCTGTTTAAGAGAATAAGCATTGAAGCTGGTTCACATGAAGATTGAGTTTTAAGTCCTCAGATGTGTGACCATGGCTAAATTCCTTAATGCATCTCTGCTAGATCTGTAAAATGGGAATTTACTAATGCCTAGCTATACTATGCCTGCTGCAGCACTGTGGCATCCCCTCCCATCAGATCTTGGAAGCTAAGTAGGGAGGGACCTGGTTAGTACTTGGATGGGAGGCCACCTGGGAAAACCAGGTGCAGTAGGTTTGGGAGAAGGACCTGGCAACCCCCTCCCAAAAATCAATCTGCCATTGAAAACCCTATGAACAGCAGAGAAGCACTGACAATTGTGTTTCCCCTGTTGTACAGAGGGTCGCTATGAGTCGGATACCGACTCGACGGCACCTAACAACAACAACAACAACAACTGACAATAGTGTTTTGCCTGTTCTACGTAGGGCTGCCATGAATCAGAAACCAACTTGACAGCACCTAACAACAATGACAACAAGAGCTATGCTATTGTTGTGATCATTAATATGCTTAAATATTTATAAGTGTCTGGCATAAAATAAATACTTGGTAAATGTTAGGTCATATTGTTCCATATTTTCATTGGTAAAAAGGGGATAATATGATGTACTAATAGAGTTGCTTTAAGAAATGGGAGTTTTTCTATAAAAATGCATTTCCCTGATACTTAATAAACAATAAATAGTATTATGTATCATATGTTGTTGTTGTTAGGTGCCATTGAGTTGGTTCTGACTCATAGCAAAACACTGCCCAATAATGTGCCATGCTAGGCACTATTGCCAGTACTTCTGGGCTATGCATAGGGTTTTTGATGGTTGATTGTTTCGGGAGTAGGCTACTGGGTCTTTCTCCCAAACCTACAGCGCCCAGTATTCCCAGGATGTCTCTTATCCAAGTACTAACTACGCCTGACCCTGCTTAGCTTCTGAGATCTGATGGGATCAGACACCAAGGTGGTATGCTGTAGGCAGATAACGTGTAGCAAACAGTAAACAAAATGAGGTAAGAAATCGTTTTCCTTCTTATAATATTTCTCAACTCTCTTTTGTTTTAGTAGAATATACTGTCTAATTCAGAGTTAAAGAAGGGCTGATTGATGGATTGATCCTTGTTTTTAAGAGTATTAGATGTCACTACAATCAAATTAGAAATGATAAGAAATTGGATGGCCTTTCTCAGTACATTGGAAGGCACTTTTCCATAACTACATGATTAATGATACAAAGAAAAATTGTATTTTCAATTCAAGTCAAAGATTAGCTAGCATTAGACAGATATAATATTTTTAAAGACAGTAACTTTGAAGGTTTTGAGCAGCCTTATATTTTATATTTTTTTAGTAGTTGTAAATGTTTTTCAGGAAAAATAGCAATAACTTTTCCACAGTAACAACTGCAGATATTTTTATTTAATAATTTGGTTATATATATTTTTGTCTGGTCTAATAATGTGTAAAATTTTGTCATCTATTAATGCGTGGATCAGTGCTAACATGGAAAAAGATCTTATACTTAAGTCTCTGTTTTACAAACATTTTATTACATCTTGAATAAACTTATGAAATATGTAAATAATTATACCCTGAAAAGATGATAGTTGATTTTATATAGAAAAAATATAACTTTCCCAACTACTAGAGAGATAGAAGACCAAGGCAGGAGGCCTGCAAGTTCAAAACCAGCTTGGGCAGCACTGTGAGATCCTGTCTCATAAAAGAAAAAAATAGTTTTATAGGATGCAAAAGCATCCCAAGCTCTTATAAAAAATACGTGTAATTGTATAACTGCAACCTATACACATAGAGCCAAAAGAAACAAAAACACTCTTTAATAGAGTAATAAATTCTAGTGTTCTACAGCACAAAAGGGTGACTGTAGTTCACAATAACCTGTTATATATTTTACGCATAGCTACAAAAGAGGAAATCAAAAGCTTCAAACACAAAAGTAATGATCATTAGATGAAAATATTGATTATCCCAATTTTATCAGTAGATATTATACACATATATTGAAATATACTATGTCCCATGAATATATGAAATTATATTAATCAAAGCAATTAAAAATATTTAAAGTTATGCGAATAGTACCTAACTTGATTTTATCATTACACATGTTATACACATATTAAATCATACACAGTAACATAGAAAGTTGTATAATTAAAATAATCAAAAATAAAATGAACATAATTTAAAAATAAAAATAATTCAATAACTTAAACTGTCTTCCAAGGATTACAAATATAAAACAGAAACCAAAACAGTTGATTTCAGGGTATTTAACAGATAATTTACAAAACACACATTAGAAAATTATAGATAGTACTTTTGACTCTAATTTTGTTGTTTGACATTAAAACATAACCTACAGTAGAAAGTACACAATGTGAGGTTTTCAAATTAAAAATTCATTATAAAGTTTCAGATACATATAAAGAAAGAAAACGGAAAGCCACTCACTTGTCACTAATGAGACTGTGTTGTACTAGTGACCTAAAGTAATATAAAACTATACAGAGTAAAACATCCTTAGATTCCTCCAACCAGTCTAATTTCCAATTTATACACCCTCTCTGAATGAGAGCTAACCAATCTCCTAAATTTACTATTTTTCATTTACATAAATTACTCTATGCATTTATTTCACATTAACATATTTAGCCACAATATTTTTTGCATGTTGTAACTGCTAAATGTTTAATGATGTCCTTTACATTAAACTACTATTTTATATTAGTCATGAAATTTAGGTGGTTTAATGATGCTGATACATAAAGTTCTAGCTAATTTGTTTTCATTGCTATTTATTCCATTGTTTAAATGCAATATTATTAATTTCTTGTTGATAGTTTGAAGGTGCACCTGATGCATGTCATGATATTTTCAGTCTTATCATATGCTAGTGAAAGCTGGACAGTAAATAAAGGAGACATGAGAAGATATGATGGCTTTGAATTATGGTGCTGGAGACAAATATTGAATATTCTGTGGACTGCCAAATGAACCAACAGATCTTTCCTAGATGAAGTGCAACCAGACTGCTCCTTGGAAGCAAGAATGGCTAGTCTGTGTCTTGTGTATTTTAGACATGTTATCAGGAGGGACCAATCTCTGGAGAAGAACATCATATTTGGGAGAGTGGCAGGTCAGGAAAAAAAGAAAGACCCTCAACTAGATGGATTGACAGAGTGACTGCACGAATTCACCTAAACGTAAAAAAGATCATGCTCATGGCACAGTGTTAGATAGCATTTCATTTTGTCACTATGAGTCAGACCCAATTCAATGGCACCTAACAACAATAATAACAACAACAGTACTTGCTACCAATTTTTTGTTTCTACAATGCTAAAATTAACATTCTTTTCCTATACTCCTGTTTATATGTATGAGGTTTTTCTCTAGAATAGTGCTAACCAATACAACTTTCTGTGATATTGAAATGTTCTCTACTAGTGTTGGCTAAATTGGTGGGTACTAGCTGCCTGTAGCTCTTGAGGACTTAAAGTATAACTCCTGTGGCTAAGGAACTGAATCTTCACTTTTCATTTTAATAAATATAAATACATATATTTACATATATTTAGTGGTTTCAGTACTTGAAATACTCAAAACTACCATACTCTACAAGTACTACACTGAAAGTGGTACCACTGGGTCTTAGTTGTCTTATTCAGTTTGGGCTCCTATTAAAAAATTACCATAGCCTTGGTAGCTTAAACAATTAACATTTATTTGTTACATTTCTGGAGGCTGAAAGTCAGAAGTTATGGTGCCATGATGTTGGGTTCTGGTGAGGGTGTCTTCCATATTGCAGATAACTGACTCCTAAAATTCTCACCTGCTAAAAAGATGATGAGTTAGTTCTCTGATCTCTTCTTATAATTTCATTAATTTCATTCATGAGGGCTCCATCCTCAAGGCTTAATTTACTAATTAACACCCCACCTCTGAATACTATCTAATTGGGATTTAGGTTTCAACATATAGATTACTGTTCTTAGGTGCTATTGAGTCAAGTCCAACTCATAAGGACCCTATGTACAACACAATGGAACACTCTCTGACATTATGTCATGCCCAACATTATGTCAGTACTTCTCTGCTATTCATAGGGTTTTCTATGGCTGATAGTTTCAGTATTGTTTTGGGAGCAGGCTGTCAGGTCCTTCTCCCATTTTTGCAGTGCTGGGGATCAAACCCAAGGGCTATGAGCACTCAAAGAAAGCACTCTACCAAATCAGCTAAACTCTAACTCCATATGGTTTTTAGGAGGATATAAAAATTCAGTCCCTATTGATCTGTATATTTATCTTGAGGTTTACTATTTGAAATTGCTTCAAAACTGTTCAATTAAACATTCTCCAGAGCATAAAAAAAATCAGTTTTATTTTCAAATGTTTACCAATTTTTGGCAAGGTCAGTCAAAATAATTGTTTTGATACTACTAATCTATTTTTTATTTTTATTTTTAAAAGACAATGAATTGATGTTGCCTCCCTAATTACCAGTGAGATTAAGTATTTTTCTCAGCATTATTAGCTGTTGGATTTTCTCTTGTATAGATTGTTTATTCTTACTATTTGCCTACTTTCCTCTTGGTTTATTTTTTTCATTGATTATAAAATTTATTTATATATTGTTTAATTTAATTCTCCTTTGGTTATATTTCAAAGAAATTTTTCATTGTTTTGTCTTTTCTCAATTTATTTATTATAGGCTCTGGACTTTAAAATTTAATATGATTTAATTAACTTTTCATATTGATTTGAAGTGCTATTTAAGAAATATTTTCCTGGTTGAGCACAGTGGCACATTACAGCAATCCTAGTGACTCAGGAGTAAGCAACAGGAGGATGGAGGGTTTGATGACAGAGGTAGCCTGTGTAACTCAGCAAAAGCTCATCTGAAAATGAAAAGGAAAAGAAAAGAAAAGAAAAGAAAAAGTAAGATTAAAATAAAACAAAAATGAAATAAAATACACTTTCCTAGCCAATCTTTTCAAAAATCTATTTTCTAATATTTTCTGGTAACATAATTATGCATTATATTTCCTATTTTATGGCTTAATTCACTGCAATTGACATGTGCATAAATTGTGACAGAAAAATCTAATTTTATTTTGACCTAAGAAGAGAACATTTGCCACAACACCATTGAATCAAAACTCCATCATGTTCTCACTGATTTTGCAAAGCCATCTTTCTCATATATCAAATTTCCAAATACTCATTGCTTTTCATCTGTTCCTGTAGTCTATATTCTCTTCTTGCATAAATGGTGTATGGTGCTTCCTAAACTACTTTTATAGCTATTGGTGACTGACAATAAAATCCTCTTATTTTGTCCTTTAAAATTTGTTTTAGAAAGTTGTGTAGACAATCTTAGGTGTCCTTTTAGATCATTTTATATCATCCCTCAGCTATGGTATGTTTTTGGTTTCATGGATTTTTGTACTACTGGAAGCCAGTGTTGTCTGTAAACAGTCAGAAATCTCATCTAACTAATATTTCACAAAATTGTAGCTATATGGAAGACTGGATTGTCTTGGAGTGCAGCAATTCTGAGCAGTTAGTTTATTCTGAGACTTCCATTTTGAACCAGCCAGATCCTATTCAGAATTGTATTTATCTGAAATAATCTTCCCAAATTCCCTCCTCGTCCCTGCCCACTTTTCTTCACTTTCTTACTAGGTTTTCTTAACAAATTTTCTTAAAAGATCACTTATACAGGAGTCCTTATTTCACAGGTTGCTAACGAAGAACCTGATTAAAAACAGTAACTGCCATCACTTTGTTCTTTCATCTTGCTTAGTAGATTTCTCGTTCCAACACAAATATAAATAATATACATACAGGAGCAATGTACAGATTAAATAATTGAAACTTTTTATGAAAAGTTGAATGTATAAAGTATTCTTTACAATACTGCATCCCTTCCTTCCATCTTTTCTTTTTTCTTTTCTTCTTTTTTTTCTTTCTTTCTCTCTTTCTATTTTCCTTTTATTTGTGGTACTTGGGGGTTGAATCTAGAGCCTCACACATTCTTTGCAAGTGCTCTACCACTAGGGTGCATCTCTAGACTATTTATTTATTTATTTATTTATTTATTCATTCATTCATTCATTCTTGAGACTGAATTATGGTAAGTTATATAGGCTGCCTCTGGCCCTGAACCTGTGATCCTCCCTGAGCTTCCTGAGTCATTGGGATTAGAGGCATGTGCTACTGCCCCTGGTTTCATCCTGTATCTTTTTTCATGAATCTAAGTTTTGCCTTTATTCAGTCTCATTTTAAGCATTTGATTAAAAATAATTTTTTCATAAAAGTCATGCACATATTTTATTAGATTTATAATGATGTGGCTTGTTTTATTGCTATTAGTGATGGTATTTTGTTACTGATTTAAAGGAACTGAATTTTTGCCATCTAATGTTTACCAATATTGCAAAACTCTCTTTAATTTTCTTCACCTTAACCTTGTATTTCTAAGCAAACTATCACATAATATGTGAATGAGACTAATATCTCATAAATTCTTTTGTTCCTATTAATTTTCTAACAGTGGTAGGCTTTTGATGACATTACAAAACAGATTTTGTAATATTATTTATTACTTATGTTTGTTATTTAAAATATTATCATTAATATTAGTCTTTCATTAAGTGATTTCTCTCTACCTCTTTCTCACACACAGACACACACACACACACACACACAAATTCCTCAGTATATGTTACTTTATTGTGAGCTTAGATATGGATTTAAGATTTTTTTAAAGCATGTTTTTAGCAGTATTTGGAAGGGACTTTTTTCAGGATTTTCAGGATACCTTGTTCATCATCTTGCTAAAATTAAAGGAAATCAAGTGGATTTTGTTTGTTGTTTGTTTTGGAAATTGACCTTTCAGGAAAAAATAAAAAAGAAATAGTTGAGAAAAATACAAGGTTTTGTCCAAACTGTTAAGATTATATTATTGACATATTTCTAGTTATTCAAATATAATATAAATATAAACCTACTCATTTTTCTAATCTAAATGGAAGATGCTTGTTAGTGATGATCATTCTTAATGTTTGAGTTATTCCAACAGTACTTTGTTCAAGATTCTCCTGATAATTTAGCTGCATACTTTTCCTGTTCTGTACATTTGTAATGAGATAAAATGTTGTCCCTTAAAAAACTACCATCATAAGATGACATCATTCTTTCATTTAGAGTATTAGTGACTGGCTGATATAACCCAAAGCCTCAAATCATAGTTACAGCAATATTATGCTACTAGAGTGGGTGAGGGCTGGGATTTAGCCCAGTTGGTAGAGTGCTGCATTGCAGTCTCTGAGGTCCCGAGTTCAATTCCCAGCACCTCAGAAATGGGAGAAGGGCTTGGCAATCCACTCCCAAGGCAATCCCAAAACAATCAGCCATTGAAAACCCTATGAGGGTCGCTATGAATCGGACTCGACTCGATGGCACCTGACAACAACAACAACAACAAGAGTGGGTGAGGTTATTTGTTAGTAATAGCAAAGTTCCTTCCTACTGCATTTTTAATAAAATACGTTGATGACTACACATCAAGATAAAACTGACAACTATAATAAGGAGCTAATAGAGATGCACTGAGAATGTCATTCTATAATTTGTACACATAATTTAATTCTAAAAATTGAATAGAATCTTATGTTAGCCATTGCTAATGCAGAGAAAGCATATATAAACCATGTCATTATGCTTAAATCATAACATATTTTATTGTAGTTTGAAGTTTAACAAGCACTTTTAATTCAATGACCTCATTTGAATAGAGCCTGTGATTATCTTTGTGATGTAGACAAATAGAGGCAAAAAAAAAAATGGTTATTCAAATGAGACTTGGAATTCAGAAAGGTGGATCATGTACTCTGAGATTTTTATTTCTACAAGTACCATGAGGAAACAAGTGTTCCTAATATTACAAAACAGTTCAAATGTGCTATCAGATAACCCTGTGTTCTGATGTACATAGGGTCTCTATGAGTCAGACCCAACCCAAAGGCAACTAACAACTACAAATTAGCTTAGTCGGTGGAGTGCTTTCTCCTTGTGCACTAAAGCCCTAGGTTTGATCCCCAGCACCACAAAAATTAGAAAAGGACCTGATAACCCACTCCCAAAACAATTGTTGTTGTTGTTAGGTGCCATTGAGTCGGTATCCGACTCATAGCGACCCTCATAGGGTTTTCAATGGCTGACTGTTTCGGGATTGCCTTGGGAATGGATTGCCAAGCCCTTCTCCCATTTTTGTGGTGCTGGGAATTGAACTCGGGACCTCAGAGACTGCAGTGCAGCGCTCTACCAAGTGAGCCAAATCCCAGCCCCCCAAAACAATAAGCCATTGAAAATTCTATGGATAGCAGAGAAGCACTGTCAGATATAGTGCATGTTTTGTTGTGTTGTTAATAGAGTTGCTATGAGTCAGACCCAACTTGATGGCACTTAACAAGTCCCACATGTCTGTCAGTTTGCCATACTGTGGGGGATTGCATATTGCTGTAATGCTGAAAGTTATACTATCAGTATTATAGATGCCAGTAGAGTCACCCATGATGGAGAGGGTTCAGCTGAGCTTCAAGGCTAATACAGGATGTGTCTCACCTACACTTGAAACAATAAGCCATTGAAAACCCTCTGAATAGCAGAGAAACATTGTCAGTCCCACAAAAATGAGTGTCCCAGATTGGAAGGCACTCAAAGTAAGGTTGACCTTAATGATGGGAAAGGAGCAAAGCTCCAGGGGCCTCCAATTGCTGATGTTGCACAATTCAAAATGAGAAGGAACAACCGTAAATAGCCATTAATAATTGGAACGTGGAATGTATGTAGTATGAATCTAGGAAAGTTAGAAATCAACAAAAGGGAAAGGGAGCTTACAAACATCAACATGCCAGATATCAGTGACATAAAATGGTCACATATGAGCCATTTTGAATAAGATAATCGTAGGAACTTTGATGCCAAGAAGGACATATTAAAGAGAAGTGGGGTTACATTCATCATAAAAAAAGACATCTCAAGATTACTGCTGTCAATTCTGTCAGTGATATAATATCCATATGCTTAGAATGAATGTTAGTTAATATGTTATTGCTGTTGTCAGGTATACTTAATTCAGGTCCAAATCAAAGCAACACTATGTACAACAGAATGAAATATTCTCCAATTCTTTGCCAGGAACACAATTATTTTTATGTCTATCCATAGTTGCAGACACTGTGTCAATCCATCTAGTTGAGGGTCTTCCTTTTTTTCATTGACCTGCCATTCTCCCAAACATGATGTACTTCTTCAGGAATTGGACCTTCATGACTACATGTTCAAAATATGTAAGATGTAGTACAGCCATCCTGGCCTGCTAGGAAAACTACTGTGGCACTTCTAGGATGGATATGTTATCTCTTTGGGGAGTCCATAGTATATTAAATATTTGTCTCCAGCACCATAATTGAAAAGAATCAATTTTTCTCCTGCCTCCCTTGTTCAATGTCCAGCTTTTACAACCATATGATCCTACTGAAAATACCATAGCATGAGTCAGGTGTACCTTTGTCTTTGCTGTGACATCTTTACTTGTCAACACTTTCAAGTGATCTTTTGCAACAGCTTTTCCCAATGCAATGTGTCTTTTAATTTCTTAACTGCTGCTTCCACAAGTGTTATCATAGAATCAAGAGAAGCAAAATCTTGGACAAATTCAATCTTTTCTCCATTATCATGAATTTTCACACTGTCTCAGTTGTAGTTTTTGTTTTGTTGATATTGAGGCACAATCCATACTAAAAGCTGTATTCTTTGGTCGTCATCAGTAAATGTTTCAAATTCTCTTCACTTTCAGCAAGCTGAGTTGTGTTATCTGCATAAAGCAGGTTGTTAATGAGTTTTCCTCCAATCCTGATGCTATATTCTTCTTCATAAAGTCCAGCTTCTTGGATTATTTACTCAGCATAGAAATTGAAGAGGTATGGTGAAAGGATACAGCCCTGATGCACACTTTCCATGAGTTTAAACCAGGCAGTGTTTCCTTGTTCTGTTCGAAAGACTGCTTCTTTGTCTATGTACAGATTTCCCATGAGTGCAATTTTGTATTCTGGTATTCCTATTCTTTGCAATGTTATTGATAACTTACTATGATCCACATAGTCAAATTCCTTTGCATACTCAATAAAAGACAGATAGATATCTTTTTGGTAATCTCTGATTTCGGGTGGTATCCATCTGACATCAGCAATGATATCTCTGGTTCCATGTCCTCATCTGAATCTGGCTTGATTTCTCCAATAGTTCCCTGTCTATATATTGCTTCAATCACTTTTGAATGATTTTTAGAAAAAATTTGCTTGTGTTTGATATTAATGATATCTTTCAATATTTTGCACATTCAGTTGAATTCCTCTTCTTGGGAAGACACAAATATATACCTCTTCCAGTCAGCTGGCCAGGTGGCTGTTTTCCAAATCTTTGACATAATCAAGTTAGCAACTACAATGCTGCATCTGTTTGTTGAAACATTTCTATTAGTATTCCATCAATTCCTGGAGCCTTGTGTTTCCTCTATTCTTTCAAGAAAGCTTTCACTTCATCCTTCAGTACCACTGGTTCCTGATCATATGTAATCTCTTAAAATGGTTGGCTGAATTTTTTACTTCAGTTCCTTAAGCTTGAGAAAAACGGCATGTGTTCTTCCCTTTTGGTTTTCTATCTCCATCTCTTTGCATATGTCAATATAATATTTGATATTGTCCTTTGAAATTTTCTGTTTAGATATTTTACTTTATCATATCTTTGATGTCATACCACAACTTCTCTGTTCTACCATTAATGTTTAACACATAAAACCTGTTCATGCAGTGATCTCTGAACTCAGATGTCATATACTCAAGGTCATACCATGGCTCCCATAAACTTGTCCTAATTTTCTTCAGTTTCAGTTTGAACCTGGATGTAAGTAGTTGATTGTCGATCCACATTCTTCATCTGTCTAGTTCTTACTTTTGATATTGAGCTGTTCCGTTGTCTCCATAATTGTAGTCATTATGACTCCTATATCCTCCATCTGGTGAATTCCATGTTTAAATTCACCATTTTTGTTGGTCAAAAACCATATTTGCAAGGAAAATGTCATTGACGTGACAAAATTCTATCATGTGATCTCCAGCATTGTTTTTGTTACTGAGGGCATATTTTACAACTACTGAGCCTTCCTCCTTGAATCCAACTTTTAAATTCCATTCATCAGTAATTATCAATAAATTCTGATTGCATGTTCCATCTATTTCTGCAGAAGCTGGTAAAAATCTTCCTTATCTTCATATATGACTTGAGTGGTAGGTGCATAAATTTGTATAATATCCCACCTGAATTCAGGGACCATCTCAAGAATAGGTTTGATGTATTAGACATTAATTATCAAAGACATCAAAGACATAGTTAGTGTGTGCATGAGCACATAAGTGGCATGTATATTGGAGTAGTATTTGTGTAATTTCACTTTTTATACTTATAAAAGTTGAAGTTTTAATGAGAATATAAAATTCATAAACTGAGTGAGAAGGCAAATACATTATATGCTCCAGCCATTCCATTGCTAGGTAATTACCCAGGAGAAATGCAAGTATATATACAATAAGACAGGTACATAAATATTCATAGTAACATCATTTATAATAGCCCCAAACTAGAAATTACCCAAATAGCTGTCAACTGAAGAAAGAATAAATAAACTATAATATATCCACACAATAAAATATTGCTCATCAGTAAAAATTTCATGAACTATTGATATATACTACAGAATGAATCTCAAAATAATTATGCTAAGTAGGAGAAGCAAAAAGAGAAAGCATAGGTAGTATCTGATTACAAATGTATAAAACTCTTAAAAATGCAAACAAATCTATGTGACCAAAAGATCAGTGCTAAAGGAGGAGAAAGGAGTAAGACTGATAGGGACATAAGGAAAAGACTGCAAAGGATCATGAGACAACTGTGATGGACAGTGGATATATTCATTATTTAGAATCTGGTAATGGTTTCAAGGTTCACACTTACATATACATTTACTGGAGTATGCTATTGTTAGGTATTGTCAAGTGGTAGGGACCTTATGTACAACAGAATGAAACACTATCTGATACTATGCCATGCATATTTTTTTTATGTTTAAGCCTATTGTTACAGCCACTGTGTAATCCATCTAGTTGAAGGTCATATGTTTTTTCATTGACCCCCCGCCCCCACACTTATCTCTCAGTTTGTCCTGCTGTGGAGCTTGCATGTTGCTGTGATGCTGAAAGCTATGCCACCAGTATTTCCGATGCCAGCAGGGTCACTCGCAGTGTTCAGGTTTCAGCTGAGCTTCGGGATTAGGCAAACTAGAGAAAAGAACCTGGCAGTCCCCTCTCAAAACATTTAACCATTGAAAACTCTGTGACTAGCAATTTGCTATGTCACTGACATTTGAAAAAATGGAATGTGTAAAAGTCTATAGAACAAAGATCCAATGCACAATTTTTCCATCCACTTACCAGATTGAATTATTTCAAGTGCATTATTCAAGAAAGACAATACCTATTTCAGACTGATGGTGCTATAACACATGCACTCTCTTAAAAATTTGTAGAGACTGAGCATGGTGACAGAGGCCTGCAATCCCAGCACTCAAGAGTCAGAGGCAGAAAGATTGCAAGTTACAGGCCATACTGAACTACACAGCGAGACTGTCTCCAAAAAATCAATGTTTGGGAATGTAGCTCAGTGGGAAAAAAAAAGTCTCAAACTCTGAGAAAATATGGTCATCTCTCCTATAAAATCTCTTGCAGTTTTTGATAGCTATCATTGCTATAGTCCAAAGAACAGCCATCCCACTGGGCACTGTGCTGTTTCTGCATGACACTGCCCTCCTATTTCTCTATTGACATACCACATACAGCCTGTCTCAGGCCAACTTTGGTGGCAGGAAGTAAAAATTATTTGAGTTATTTTAAGCAAAAAACAAATATTACTAAGAGATTAGATAGTAACTGTTAGGCTCAGCAGTCAGGGAACTAAGAGTAACCCATGAGGCATCAGTGTGTAGCCAAATTACTTTTATTTTGTCCCTCTGGGTACAGCGAGGGCTGAGGTGAGCAATGAGCATCAGTTACTTATAGCTGAGGAGGGCAAGTTTTTGTAAGTGGTCAGAGGATAAGGGTGGGGTCGGGAGGGTCTTTCTCAGCCAAAACAGATATATGGTATTTCTACTTGTGAAGGAGGGGTTTCAGGTGCCTTATAGTCTCAAGCCCATTAGCTAACTTTCTTGATCTCATTTTACCACCAGTGGGGGCTGAATTGCCTAGAGGGATCATCTACCAGACACAGGCTGTATCTAACTACAGAAAAGAGAATTCAACAACAAACATGTTAACCCTTGACAAAATATATTAGCCCTGACTTACTTATGTAGAAACTCTTTGTTATTCTAAATCCTAGCACTAGCAACCTTGTTGTTGTTGTTGTTAGATGCCGTCGAGTCGGTATCCGACTCATAGTGACCCTCATAGGGTTTTCAATGGCAGACTGTTTTGGGATTGCCTTGGGAGTGGATTGGCAGGCCCTTCTCCCATTTTTGCGGTGCTGGGAATTGAACTCGGGACTTCAGAGACTGCAGCACAGTGCTCTACCAACTGAGCCAAATCCCAGCCCACTAGCAACCTTACTTGTTGTTATTGTTGTTGTTAGGTGCCATCCAGTCGAGTCTGACTCATAGCGACCCTCATAGGGTTTTCAATGGCTGATTGTTTCGGGATTGCCTCGGGAGTGGGTTGCCACACCTTACTAGAAATGTTAAAGGAGTAGATTGTAGAATAAATTTGAAATAATTCTCCAGGGGAGTTTTCCTGCAGGGGAAGTTGGAATCAGGAGGTTATCGTTAGAACTATTGACTTTAATTGCATCTTGTCCTGGTCTGATCTAGTTATCAGGAGGACATTGCTTCTGCCAAGTGAAATGATTCACATTACCTTCACGGCCAGAAGTTATGGCCTAGGAAGATGTTGCAAACTGTTCAATATGTTTATACTGACCAACAATAAGGAAGGAAGGAAGGAAGGAAGGAAGGAAGGAAGGAAGGAAGGAAGGAAAGAAGGGGGGAGGGAAGGAAGAGAGTTGTATAAAAATAGAAGCGCATCAAGATGGGCACTTCCTCATTTCTGTCTTCCAGCTCTAATGGGTATGTTTTTTATTTGTGCGACTGACCTAATCTCCAAATTCCTAGTGATTTCTCATACTCTAGGAAATGTAGTTACACATATGTTAAATAAACAGTGAAAAACTCTGTTGTGCTTTGGATTTTCAATGCAAGTTCTGTGGGCACGTCATATTTTCCCCCCTAACTCTCAGCTAATCTAAGAGTATTCTCATCTTCCATAGCAATTAACTTGAAAGAATTTAACAGCTCATATTTCCTAAGATGGCACAATTATAACTCTTATTATATACAATCTTTTACAGTGAAACTAAAGTAGGATAGAAAGATAGGGAAATTTGGGGGGATATGGGAAGAAAAGAGCCCTCATCACAAAGTCTGGTTTGAGTTTCACCAGCCAAGGATCAAAGATTCTAACACAGCTACTAAGAACGCTGCTGTGAAAACTGCCTGCATAGAGACATTATTTTGAGAAATATTTTAAATGAACATGTTAAAGTAGCTAAATTGGAGTAAAAAATTTATATGAACTGTACCTCTGACCTTGTTTTCTCCTCTGTAATCCTGTGCTTTGACAACCTAACTGACAGGATTATGGGCCATGTTTACAGTCAGGACACTCTAAGACAGCTCCCTTGTGACTCTTCTTATCTGGACACCTATACGGTGCACCTCCTGGATTACCTTGTAAATTCATTTTACTAAAGGGAAGTTCTTCCAATAGAAGACATTCCAAGTGGAACTTCTTTTTTTTGTTTGTTAGTTTTGGGTTTTTAAATTTTTTATTGGTAATGTTTAGTGCACAACTTAATGGGTCTTATTATGATATTCCCATACATCCATTCATTGTACATTGCTCATGATCACTTCTCCCTTAGCCTCTCATGACATCCCTCTTTTTTCCCCTCCCTACCCAGCATCTTTTCTATCTGTATGTGTATATCCTGATTTTGCCATAAAGGCAACATAGGTAATATTTCCTTTCTTTTCTCCTATTACTCTTTCTTCTTGCTTCCCTCTCTTTTCTTTAGTCTATTACCTTTCCCTACTTAGGTCTCTTCTACTTTCATGTCATATATTTTAATAATGCCCAGGTGAAACCTGTAAGGCTCATGTCACACTGGGTGCCCAGCTCTGGTACTGATATCACACAGGATGTGCCCTAGGTTAAGTAAAACTTAAGGTAACATGCCTCCATGAGCTCTTCTTACCCTTGAGAAGTCCTTGCCTATGTCTCAGAATACTATGGTTCTTTCTTAAACATATTTCTCTATATGTATGGCCATATTTCCATCTGAAAGCATGCACTCTCTTATTCTTTATCTAATAAACTCAAAACTCTATTTCATCTGTTTAGTTTTGGAATTCTTTTCAGCAACTTAGACTAGGACTTGGCATTCCCTGAGTAAAGGTCCTGAGAAGGGGAACTCCCCAGGGCAGGTAGTAACATTGGGATACAGCATCCCTAACTACCAGTGACAAGACCTTGACCTTCCATATTCAACACGTGAAGGCCATTTCATCTCCTCTGCACTTTGAGTTACCTTTGAGATTACTATGCCTAATGAATTTCAAAGAAAGTAGAATTCTTGGATTTCTAAAGGCAAGCACAAAGAAAGACTGCCAGTAAAAATTTATGAAACCACTGTGATCTAAGGAAGCCCAAGCTAGTCAGATGGAAAGGTCATGTGAAGAGAGAGAGAAAAAAAAAATGCTTGACAGTTTTAAGCTAGTCTATTCATTTGAACTGAGGTGAAGACAAGAGTAAAGAAACCATCTTGAAGATTCCAGCCCCAGTGTCAGCTCATATAGAACAGAGAAGCTACACTTAATAAACACCATGTAAATTTCAGAAATAGAGGTAAGTAAATGATTGTTTTAAGTTTCTCCTCCCTGAAGAAAGACTAACCTCTGGGTATATTATTAGTATGGTCAAATAAAATATATGATTCAAACAGCAAATAATACATTTGTAACATTTTAAAATGGGATTACATTGCAGATATAATTTTAGATTAAAATGAATTTTACAAATGTTCTTTCAAGAATTAAATTACCTTAAACATTTTTCAATGTTTTAACATTTGCTGGAATGAAGGTATTTCTTATCTGAACTATTCATTTTTTCAAATTATTGATATAATTATAGCAGTTATCTAGTTACATAATTAGAAATAAAATCTGATGGCAACTTTTTCGTTGCAGGTCATGGTCTAGCATATATGAGGCCTTGGGTTCAACATATCAGTACTGGGAAAATAAAATAAAATAAAATATTGTTACATTTTAAGATGGATACATTTAACAATTTATGAGTAGTATGGTTTTCAGTTACCTAAAGCAAAAACGAATGAAAAGTTTGATGAATACTAGCTTTCTGTACAATTAGCAGTACTGAGCAAATGGAAACATATAGGCATATCTTCAAACTACATCTTAACATCTGTTGTACTATATGAGGGGAAATCACTAAATTTTGTGGAAGGCTAATAAATTCAAGGAACAACTACTATTTTAAGTTACAAATTCTATGTATATTTAAACCCTTTAAAGCCAGTGAGGAAATCTGATCAATTTTCAATAAATTTCACTGTAGACTGTGTCTGTTAAAGAGCCTATGGAGTCAAAGACTAGATCAGTATAAGGACTTTGGTTCTCTGAGGCTAATGTGAAAGCTGAGCTTTCTCTTTTCTTAGGATCATTTACTAAGAAAGTCGGCTTGAGCACAAAGTGACTTGTGTTGACAGTGAATTTCTGAATCCTGACACTACAGGGAAAAATATCTTCTTTTAAATCTACTTTCTTCTGGCATGTCTAAAAAATCCAGCATTAGCCTGAGGAACAAAGTCACCAAACATTACTAAATTCCCAATAGAAAGAAGCTGTTCCTGGGGGAAGTCTGTACTGTTTAATTGGAGCATATTTGACAAGATTTGCTTCCTCTTCTTACAGGCTAATACTATCACCATGTTCTGAGTGCCCTTTGGAAAACATATTAGAGCTCTAGGCCACTCCCTGCTCCTCCCTATAGATAAGGCTGAAGAGTTTAGAAGTTATCTTTAAAGGACTGGACTGACAGTGTCAGATAAAAGTAGTTCTAATTTACTGGGTGGAATTGGGTGGGGATGAACTCACTGTGAGGTCAAGAAAAAATGATGTAGTGTAATTTGCCAGAAACTGGCAGAGGAATTCTCCATTACACCTTCCTAAACTTGGCATATTAAACATTTAATATAGAGTAGTCAAAAAGGAATGCATTATTAATATATCACTTAGAAAGCAACAATAATAAATATATGTGAAAACGGCCTTTTATTTTACAAATTCTGATGAATTCAAGATAGTAACTAATGACTACTATGACTAAGCTGTTAGCTTCCCTTAGCACTAATCTTTGCTACAATGATGTTAGGTAAATGCTCTGGCCCTTTAATTCTGAGACAATTCTCACTTTAAGAAGCACTTCATAATGACTTTTTAAGGGATTTAGGAAATCTAGGATTTTATCTAACAAATTAATATTCATTTACACTCTATTCAAATTCTATAATTTTAAAAGGCCTCTATCTATTGGGAATATATCCTAGTCCCATACTGAGATATATATTTCTGTTTTAGATCTTGCATTTAATTGAGGTTAAAATACATTTCTTCCAGTGAAGAACATTAGCCTCAATGTCATTACTTTTGCTCTGCCTTATTTCTCCAGGAATATCCCACCTTTCTTCCCAGCCAGATTTATGCTGATTCATTTTAAGGACATCTCATTGAGGACATTCATTTGGGAACATCTAAATTTACTAAATATAAGTAAAAATTTAACACTACCTAATGTAAACTAGGGCTGGGATTTAGCTCAGTTGGTAGAGCGCCCCTCTGCAGTCTATGAGGTCCCGAGTTTGATTCCCAGCACCACAAAAATGGGAGAAGGATGTGGCAACCCACCCCCAAGGCAATCCTGAAACAATCAGCCATTGAAAACACTATGAGGGTCGCTATGAGTTGGATACGACTCGATGGCACCTAACAACAACAACAATGTAAACTGGCATTGTATGCATTATTTATTTAGATCATTTGAAATGATGTGTTGATTTAATACAGAGTTTGTATGGATAGAGTCATATACTAAATGTATTAGCAGCAAAACAAGCTTTTAAAACTTTATTTAGAAAGATCCAAAACTCCTGGGTAAAGAACAAAGAATATATTAGATCATTATATTTAAAATAATATGCCCTATACTTACATGTGACCTATACATTACCAAAGATACAGATTTAATTTCATCAGAGAAACATCCTATTGCTACAATTAACAAGTAAGACTTTTAATGACAGAAATAAAAGGCTTTAAGGAGTATTTCAAGTGTTAAATTGAAACAGAATAAGCAAGACCCTTTAGTAATCTGAGTGACAAAACGTTGAGAGAAAAGCATAATGTAGATCATATTATCTTTTATGCTGGTTTCAAAATTTGGCTCCTCTCAAGTTTCAATCTACTTTTTATTCTTTCAGTGCTGCAGTTTAAACCATTAAGGTGACTATTCACCTATGAGTCTAATAGAATATTGTAAAAAAACCCATGAACACATCAAATGAGTACATTTTCATTAAATAACACTTAAGGGAATTAGTCAGCAGAGGTTTGATGGCTTCCTTACCTCAAAGAGATTTTTATGGAGAAACTACTTCATACATATTTACATTTGTTTTCTTAAAGTGTGCAATTATGTTGTTACAAGGACATGTAAGTATACTTTAAAAGCATCATCTTCTTGACACTACTCTTTAGACAAGTTGGCAAGCAACATACTTTCTCTTTTAATAGACAGGCTGGATCAATGTGATTTGACCAGAAATAAAGTGCTTTCTGGCATGAAATAATAGAAGGTAACTAAAAAAAAAATTATGAAAATCTACTAAAGTATAATGTGATCCCTCATACCTTCACCTGTTGCAAAAGCTTCACAAATACCTGCTTCAATAAGAAATTTCTTTTGTCTTTAAAAAAATAGATAGATTTTCATGCTAAATTGAAAGCACCCTTATATTCTTACTCTGTATGGAGTAACACATAAAATAAACATTGAACTTATTCTAAAGAATGTTAATATTTTTATCACATTAATTACACAGGTAAGCTGAGTGGTGTGTGGGTAAAGATTTAGAAAAATGTCAATAAATTTTTACAAATAAAAAATAAACCTCCAAATTCTTAACATTTGTTAACATCTGTGATATAAATGCTTGTACTTTCATATGGCCTCTTTCACACTGCCAGTTTACACCCATGAAGATGTAGTTTAAAGCCTGTGTAAGTCTTTAATCACAGATTTGTGAAGCAATTAAAAGCATTCCATACTTACCATGTCTGCTTCTACTACTGGAATTTCCTAGGGCTATTTG
Organism: Pedetes capensis; assembly: GCA_007922755.1. NCBI lineage: Eukaryota > Metazoa > Chordata > Mammalia > Rodentia > Pedetidae > Pedetes > Pedetes capensis. The sequence continues at coordinate 21,208 of VMDO01017029.1, read as the reverse complement.
TCCTTGTATAGTGTTTATACTAATAAACTTTTAAAGATTATATGACATAAAAATGATATATAAACTAACAAGATTAAACAATTGAACTATCAAATCAAATGACATCATTTTGAAGTCATTCCTTTTCTTTGTACTTATTTCTCAACATTTCACCACTACAAAAGTACTTTTGGTCCTATTCATTTAGGGTATACATAAATTAGCGGGCTGGGATTTAGCTCAGTTGGTAGAGCACCGCTCTGCAGTCTCCGAGGTCCCGAATTTGATTCCCAGCACCGCAAAATTGGGAGAAGGACATGGCAACCCACTCCCAAGGCAATCCCGAAACAATCTGCCATTGAAAACCCTATGAGGGTCGCTATGAGTCCGGACACGACTCGATGGCACCTAACAACAACAACATACATAAATTAAAATGTAGCATGTTTTGATAATTTAAGAAGGGTCCTTGAGGCCATTGAAGGTTCCCTGATGTGAAAAAATAGCAGATGAGGCCTATTATTTAGTATTTAAAAGATTTTGAATATAAGAAATTTAGTGACAGACAATAATATTGGTGGAAAAATACAATTTTAAAATAGCAAAAGAACCAAAAACACTTGCAAAATGGATAGTTATCATTTCTAGAATTTTTTTCAACTGATCATACATGGCTTCAAATATGTCACTTGAGATGGAAAAGACAAAGTCTACTAATATAATTTTATCTAAGAAAATTGTAACTTTCCCAAGACAGGCTAGTAGCACTCTTTTTAAAAATATTTTGGCAGTATGTGGGTTGAACTCCAGGCCTCACTCATAGTTTGCAAGTTTTCTACAACTGGGTAGCACCTGAAGTCCATTTTTTATTTCTTATTTTGAGTCAGGTTCTCACTAAAATACATAGGTTGCCTCTGGCCTTGAACTTGCAATCCTTTTGTCTCAGCCTCCCAATGCCTATGATTACAGGCATGCACCAACACTCCTAGCTATTATTTTATGTTACTACAAGTACTTTTTATATATTGTATTAAGATTTAATCATAGAATACCCTTTGAAAATTTTATGCCACATGTATTTTTTTTCCCATACTATAGACATATATTTTTGTAATTTCAGTCATGTATTTCTCTCGCCTTATAGTTCATGCACTATGCTTTCTTTTCAACATTCATACATTCCAATCCATGGTCTATGATTAATCATTGTACCATCTCAGAAATTGTTGCATATCTTTCCAAGACTATGTTATTTTGTAGAAGTCTTGCCTTGGTCTTACAGTGTAATTTCAGTCCAACTGTTCTGATCCATTCTCTGTAGTTTCAGTTTCAACTGGAGCCAAATCCACTAATTCCAAGACTTGCCCAATTCTCTTTACCTTGTTCTCTAACTGATATTGTCATTGGTAAAGTTTTTGCTAGCAGAATTAATGAACTCTGAGACCAGATAGCAGACCTGGCAATAAATCTCTGGGTACATGCATTCAGGTTTGAAGTTTATTTTTTTTCTCCTTGAAAATCAAAATATGTGAAGTTCTACTGTACAAAGAATCACTCCACTGATCTTGAAAAAGCTGTCAAACACAAAACAAATTTCTTCTTTCTAGAAGAAAAGATATAACACAAAAATGACAGATGACAAGAAGTAATAAAATGCATTTAAAATTTTTGAAGCTTTTTTTTTTTTTTTTGAGTTTGACAAGATATGTTACTTCATTTTCCTGTTTGGCAGAAGGACATCCTTCAGCAATATACTGGATAGTGGAAGATATTCCCTGAACAATTACTTAGAGTCAAGAATGTCTAGCAGGAATAAAGGGAATTTTTGGATGAATTTGTAACAATGCAGTATTTCTGAGAATTTGGTTAAATTATTTCAAAGAAATGAAAAATATTAGAAATCAAAATTTATATGAAAAATATATGAACATGAATGTTAACATACTGATAAGAGGAATCATATGAGAATCATAAGAGGAATCATAAGAGTATATTTTGGAAAACAAATGTTGAAAACTTTTGCTGGTAATTGACACATACATAAAATTTACTCTGATAATGAATTTCTGACAATCTTCTAAATAGATAATGAATTAAAAATTCAATTGAAATTAAATTGTGTATGATTATGATTGTTTGATTATGAACACGCTGAAAACGTGTCAATGTTTTTGCATCAAATATACGTAAAAATAGAAAATCACACATGGCTTATGATCTGCATACATTGCCAGAGACATCTATTGTCATTAACTTCAAATTTATTGTGACCTCAGAGACTGTATGTTTATTAAAATCTACCAAAATACTAATACAAACAAGATAAAGACTTGTAAATCACAGTAATTTTATGATATATTCTAGAACACTATAGGAAAAACTCCATGTGATTCCAGCAATTTTCCAGTGATATTAACATGTGGGAATAGTTATATTAAAAGACTAAATTATGCATGTCACATTTAAGTGCAGATATGGGCAAGGATGTGTTTACAAAAAGTAAAAATAAAATAAGTCCAGAATTAAGGAAACAAGACTTGCAAGGACTTTGGAAGTGTGAGGGATTCATGAAACATTTTCTCTTTCTCTTATTTAGATTTTTTTCTGTAATCCCCAGCTTATGATTGCTGATCAAAAATATAAAAATATTATAGCACACGCCTGCAGTCCCAGCAACTGGGGAGGTAAAGACCAGAAGATTGCATGTTCAAGGCCAGAAGCAAGCTACATATCTTAGAGAAACTCTGTCTCAGAAAGTATAAAGAAAGGGGTTGTGAGGGTAAGTTTAGTGGTGGTGTGTGTACAAAAAGTGTGCACAAGGTCTTGGGTTCAGACACCCAGTACCACAAAAAAAATTATAGCTTCTTAAGCTCAATTTTAAATTGTATACTCATATGTCTTTGCCAAGATTGAGAGCCTTTCCATTGCTATCATCCTTAAAAGGATGATCCTTTTAGGAAAAGACTAACATCCAGAATTAAATCATGTTCTTATGAAAGACATAGATGACCTAAAATTAACAGAAGTGACATCGAGTATCATTCTTTCTATATTTAGAGAGTTTATTTGCATTTTAGGTACTTAACTACAAAGAATGGCCTTTCAAGGCATTCATTTAGGAAAAGAGTTCTTCTCACATAAACAATAAATAATAAACGTTTATTTTCAAAGACAAAATCTCAGAGGAAAAAAATAGATAGGATTGTAAAAGTCATTGGGAAAATGATTTTTTTCCTCCCTAGGAATTATAGTATAGTAATATGTAGTTTGAAAGATGATACCATGATAGATTATAGTTGAGATAGGTAGGTAGATGATGTTGTTGTTAGGTGTCATCCAGTCTAGTCCAACTCATAATGATTCTATGTACAGCCAAGCAAAGCACTCCCTGACACTGTGCCATGCCTGGCGGTTTGTCAGTACTTCTCTGCTATTCATAGGATTTCAATGGCTGATTGTTTCATGGTTGCTTTGGGAGTGGATTGCCATGTCCTTCCCCCATTTTTTTCAGTGTTGAGCATCAAACTCAGGGCCTCAAAGAGCTCAGAGCAGCACTCCACCAACTGAGCTAATCCCTGGACCCAGACAGATGATAGACAATGGACAGTATGTAAATGTTGTTGTCATTAGGTGCTGTCTAGGGTAGGATTAATATGCTATTCGTAAAATTGATTCAGGAACATAAGAACTAATAAAACAGTGTTTTAGGGGAAGTAGACCAGAGAAGTCAGGTTCTTCTTCCAGGTTCTTGGTCTTGTCAATAAGAAAATTTATGGAGGGATAGAGCAGGCCAGCAAACAAAAGTTTGTTCAGAAAGTGAAAGTACATGCTGTGCAGCAGCATGGGCAACCTCAGAAGTTGAAGATTGCATTAGAAATGGTTTGAGTGAGCCAGGTGTGGTGGCACATGCCTGTGATCCCAGCGACTGCGGAGGTGGAGGCAGGAGGATCACAAGTTTGAGACCAGAGGCAGTCTGCCTAATTTAATGAAACC